>VZTZ01039318.1:500094-593422 GCA_013400955.1 Drymodes brunneopygia
CAAGTGTAGGGTCCTGCACCTGCTAGGGAATAACCCCAAGTACCGGCACAGGTTAGGGGCTGATTTATCCTCGTTAGTTGTTGGCACTAAAGCTCTTGGGCGGTCCCTCAGCTCTGCCAACTTTGTTTTGAATCGTTAACCCGAAATCTGTTTTCATGTCATCTTTCCAGACACTGATCCCAGACCCTGACGATCCCAACCAGGGCAGCATGAACCCATTCAGGGAGTCAGGAGAGGCCACTGTGGTTCCTTCACTCAAAATCCTTTTCACCCTAGCCATGGGAGAGTCAGTAGTAGAAAAGTGCAGAGGAAGAATTAAAAGGTAATAGAATTTTTATCAAGAGCAAAGTAAGTTAAAAAAAAAAAAATATGTTTAACAACAACAAAAAGAAGAAGACAGTACTGCAGTACTGGAGTTCAGTGCAGATTTAGGGATAAGATAGAGGCAAAGAAGACAGAACAACATAGATTGAGAGAAGTTTGTGATGACGACCTAGGGGCCAGCATGCAGGGGAACAGAGTACAATAGTCTGTGAGGGACTTGTGCAAGCTTGTNCAGCCCGCGCCTGCCGTGCCCTCCCCGGCCCGGGGCAGAGCGGGGAGCCGCGGGCCCGGCCGTACCTGCAGGACGCGGTGGCAGAAGGCGCGCACGGAGCGGAGCGAGGCCAGGTCCAGCTCGCGGACCACCAGCTCGCCCGCGCCGTCCGCCCGCTCGCCCACCTCGGCCCGGATCTCTCGGGCCGCCCGCTCNGAGTCAGGAGAGGCCACTGTGGTTCCTTCACTCAAAATCCTTTTCACCCTAGCCATGGGAGAGTCAGTAGTAGAAAAGTGCAGAGGAAGAATTAAAAGGTAATAGAATTTTTATCAAGAGCAAAGTAAGTTAAAAAAAAAAAATATGTTTAACAACAACAAAAAGAAGAAGACAGTACTGCAGTACTGGAGTTCAGTGCAGATTTAGGGATAAGATAGAGGCAAAGAAGACAGAACAACATAGATTGAGAGAAGTTTGTGATGACGACCTAGGGGCCAGCATGCAGGGGAACAGAGTACAATAGTCTGTGAGGGACTTGTGCAAGCTTGTGCAAGAAACAAGCTTGACTTGGCTGATAAGGAGCATGTCTGTCTTGAGTCAAGACCCAGCACGTTTGGGGAAATGACTAAGAAACCCAAGAGGAAATCCATGAGCTTTTAATCAAGTTTCTTATGGCGTGTCTGGACATGACAACCATTTGCAATAACAAGCTCCCCATAACTGTCACATGTTGGTGCTACCTGCAGGCTGTCTCACAGCTGCTGTCTGTTCTGAGGCTGAGCTTGACTCATGTTACAGCAGCAGAAACAGCAGATTCTTCTGGAAGTACCCTTTCCATGTCTTTCCTGACTATCTGTCACACTTCTCGGGCACTTTAGGGCTGTATAGGCAGCACCACATCTAAACATTCTGGATTTGTTGAGAGACCTCTTTACAGAAAACACTCTCTTCATTCTCAGCTCTTCACTCCATTGTGAGCCTTATGGTTACACCAAAGGGTGTTTTAGCCAGGCTGCACCATTTCATCTGCGTATGAAACATGGTTTTTGCCATCCCTAACATGGTGTAATAGCCATGTTGAGGTGTTCTTCCCTATGTTCTTCTCACAGTAAATCTTGTCCTGGAAGGTGTTGCAGCCATGCCCAGTGAAGGACATGGAGGAGGGAAGAGTGGCTCCCAACAAGATGTCAAAATAGGAGAACCAGGAAATGCTCTGTTAGAGGAACAGATTCATTCTGTAAGAAATCCTCCTGATGGGAGCTAAAGAATCTGCTGTTCATCACCTGGCCATGAGGACTCTGCAGTCATCTCTGATGCCCCTACTTACAAGGCTGAAGATGTGTTGGAGAGGGCACTGCCATGAGGATCCTGCTTGTGTTTGTCGATGTCAGTCCAGCCTTCAGTGCAAGGAGCATTGTGCTCAGGAGCTCATGGTGATCAGAAGCTGCTTATGTAGGCAGGAATGATGTGTGCATCCAGATGTTGGTCCCAGATACTCAGCATGATAACTGGAAATTATTTCTTCTGACATTGACCTGCTCCACAGATTTCTGAACCCCTCTATTGCACTCAAGGTTGTGTTTAGCAACACTGCAGGCCACTGCAGGTTACAGAATCTGGCAGAGGACCCTGAGGGGGTACCTGAGGATTCTCCTCAGGATGTAGGAGCCCTCCGAATCCCACATCATCAGAACAGATCACAGTCTAGAACACATGCTGGAAGACATGTGATAATGACAATCTCCAATTTTTGATCTGAAATACTTTATATTTTGGCTTCTCCAGATGATATACTAGCCTAGAAATTGAAAGGGTGCCTTAAAGATGAGAAGCAACTGGGAACATGGGTTTATGATGTCTTGGTAACTGGTGGAAAATATCTGACACACTCTGAGAATATGTTCTGTAAAAAAACAAACGAACAGAAATCTGAAGTCACCTTCAAATCTTATTTCTAGCATTTTTGTCTACAGGGATTGGTAGCAGTAGGAGACACTCCCATTTGTCTTACTGTCTTACCTGGACTCTTAGGTGGTGCAGGAACCTGGAAGCTAAGGGAACAAGAACTGGGTTTCCCTGACAGAGTTCTGTTTCCACACAGAATTCATCTGTGTTATTATTAATCCTCTTCCAGATTTTGTCTAGGATGCCAGTTTCTTTTTCATGAGTCTGTCTTCCAGTGTTGTAAACAGGCTGATAAAGGACAGTTCTCTCTACTCCCCTACTGAAAAATATTTCTGTTGCTTTAACCGTGACAAGTTTAGGGTTGCAAGGGCATAAACTCCTGGTAGCCTGATAAGCGTGAGAAGAAAGACATTTTTTGTTGAGTTTTGTGGTTGTTGTTTGCTTGTTTGTTTTGTTTTGTGGACTGGAATGCTATTAAGAGACAATTCTCTTCTATGTCTACAAAAATAGAGAACACTTTCCCTCAGCTCCCACCCCACTTCACAGAATTTTCTTGAAAAAGATTCTTTCGGTCCACTAGCCAAGCTGTGCCTTGGAGCAGAAGAAAATAATTTTAACGGGCAGAGGCTGCCTGGCAAGTCCAATCCTCCCCAAACATCTAGATTAGTCTGGAAGGTACTTGCATGAACTAGTGAGGCTCCACTCCCCCACCGTGCTGCCAGCTGCATATGCAGAGAAGCAGCCATTGAGCCTGGGACAGTTGCCTGACAATTAAAATACAGTGTATGATGTGAAACATCTAAGGACATTTTGCTCAACTAATTTAGGAAAAGTGGTTGTGGGCCTTAACATCAGCTTCTGAACTCTAATGTCAATTTGAATTCTGTGACTAAGAATGTAAACGCTAGTATGTAAATTTGAACTCTTTTTCACACATGCCTTAGTGCAGTCAGGAGGACACTGCAAGAGGGAATCTCCCACTACTGTGTGTGCACAGATCAAAACAAGACTTGGAAGCTCCTGTGTCCTGGCCAGTTGGTTTCGTTCTTGCTGTAGGTGAATGGTTCTTTGGAAATAAAGGTAAACATAACAGACCACATGACTCAGCTTCCAGTTTGTTCACTGACTTGGATGCTTTACCTGTCAGGTATGAGACTTACCTCTGCACTCCTACAGGGATTAAGGATCCCATTGACCTTTTCATTACCAAGATGTAATTGTTCAGTGAGAGTCAAATGCTGTCTCCATTTCCTGCACCAAATCTCTGCAGCTCTAACAATGCATGGATGAAAAACAGCTGATACATGTTCTGCTTCAAAAACACAGGACTGATCTTTCTGAAATTTGGAGCCATGCTTTTGTGGTAAAGGTACACACACAATTTACATTCCACAGCTAAGAAATATTTTTGAAATCCTTGTGGACCCTGAGCTCTCACATAAAAACATCTGCTAATAACATTTTTCGTAATCTCCATTTGGTGAGGTAACTCTATCCCATCCTGGCAGACAATGACCAGGCTTCAGTTAATTCATGTCTTCCTCACCTCCTGGCTGGGCTGGGAAATGTGATACATTTTGGGCACCAAGCCTTTAGCACATACATAGCTCCAAGTACACCAAAAATCTGCAATGCATCCCATCAGCATCACATACTGGTGTGAACGCTTGAAAACCTTTCCAACAGTCTCTATTCGTGCTTCATGCAGGATCAAGGCTTTTGCCTTTGCTTCCAAAGAACTTTGTGGCTTGGACCTAGAACATTAAAATGATTGCCTGTGTTCCTGGGAGGGAAACCATAATTGATGCAGTAGAGCTTTCTGCAGTAACAGGACAGTTCATCCAGACAAGAGGAGACCAAACTTTCTCAGAGGCTAACGTGAGATTCTGAGCCAAATTCCCCCAGGAACCACAGATCATTACAAGCTTGAGCCACCATTTCTACTCCCACTGCAAAGAACATTCTTTTGGTTTTTTCTCTTCTGGTATGAGTATATGACAACAATAAAGAATAAAACAGGACAGTTGTTCCACTAGGGAGAGAAAGAGAACAAACACCACCTGACAGATGTTAGTGGTGTCATTTGGATATCACTTAGTTACGTGGATAACAATGAGATACAGGAATTTAGCATAAAAGAGAGAGAACAGACCTATGGTGTAAATATGAAGTCATGTAGCAACCTGCCCCTGGAAACTCACTGGAAGTTGCCAAACTGAGTTCATGCAGATCACAGAACAGTTGTAAATCATAAATCCTAAGGAAATCTAGTTAAGAAGAAAGTAGTTCCATCAATAGCATTATTTCAAAGTAGTTCTTTGCTGTTTTGAAGGTGTGCTCTAAAGGTTCAGCCTTTGTCCCAGCCAAGATACTCACAGCATCTCAGACTTCTGCCCAGCTCTGTGAAGTATGCTGGGTCTAAGTGAGACCTGTAGCTCTCTCTGATTTGACTGAAAGTGGTCACCTCTGGTTCTAAACATCAGGGACATCCTAATTACACAAACTCTGCCTAGGAAATTATGCTAAAACCTCTACACAGAAGAATTACAATGTTCTGTAAAGCCAGCTTTATTAAGATAAGAAAACAATATAGAAAAATATGTGTAAACACCAGACCAAATGCACTAATATTCTACTAGAAGCCAAAACCTTGTGGTGACAGACCTACTGAACACATACTTAACAAGCAAACCAGCAACAGGTAAACAGTTACATGTAAACTGTGCTTTTGGGAACTTCAGAAATAACTGTTAAGAACCAGCATTGCAGCATGAATTTTCTTATAAATAAGCTGTCAACAGTTTTTTAGATAAAATATAAGTGTTCTGTCTCTCAAAACATGTCTCAAGCTATAAAAACAGTACAGATCTTCTCCTAATATTAAAACCATAGTGTTAGATACAGACAGGTAAAAAAAATCTGAACTGCTTAAGAATTATATTAAAATAACTCTATTAAAAACTTACCAATATTAAAAATATTTCCTTTAAAGGCTGTTCTAGCCAGAAGTTAAATCTTTAAACACAGTGCTCACAATACACAAATGTAGAAGCTTTCAGATGTAACTACTGGTAGATTAGAGGCTGGCTGAGTTAAGAACCTTATCCTTAATGGCACCCTCCAGTCATGAAGATTTGCCGTACTGCTGAGCAATGCCATAGGGAACGTGTGCAGCTATGGCGCCTAACTGCTGAGCTCCTTGGATGTGGAACATCTGGTCATCAAAGAAAATGTGAGGGTGGATTTTCACCAGGATTGGTCCTTTAGGTGCTCCTGCTAGGAAAAGTGCCTCATCAATCTCCAGACCCCAGCTGCGGAGAGTCTTCAGCACTCTGGCTCCAGAGCTCGCTGCACTTCTGGCTGTGACCAGGTAGGTCCTTATAGGACAATTTAATCGTTCGTTTTTTGCATAGAACTTCTTCTGGAGCTTCCCCAGGTCTTCCAGAAAACCCTTCAAAGGACCCTGAGTATGAAATACCAGAACCAGAAGACATCAATGAACTCTTTCCAGACTAATGACTATACTACACTCCAATTAATAGAAGCAAATGACAGTTTTGTTCAAATTGCAACATACTGCACTGTCCAGTACTTCCATGAACAAAGCTTTAGTTCTGAATTTACACTATTTTTAACAATAGCGGAATTGGTCTTTCAGTTTAAGCTAATGTTAAAATATTTGTATTTTAATAACTAGAATATCTCAGTGTTTGAAATTAACATGACCTACAGCCTGATTAAAAAAAGTCAAGAAAATCAGTACTAGCATTTCTTTTTCTAATGATACCTTTAAAAGACAACTGTACGTCACTGTCTTATATATGCAGCTCTCAGAGAAATGAGAGAGGACTGCAATAGTGGCCTGGTAAAAGGACTGCAACGGTGGTCTTTTTTATGTGAAACATGCACTTTAAAGATTATCCTAAAGAAAGGAAATATATAGGGCCATCAGCTTTCTCAAAGAACACATCCACACTGGGGAAGCTGGAGAAATACAGCAGCAATGAAACTCATCATTGGAAACTGCCTTTAAACAAGAAATTAAAGAAATACAAACCTGTGCAAGAGGCTTATTTTCATTCAGCTGTTCATGTTCAAAAAATCTATCTAATCCATGCTCTTTGACAATCTGTTCTGATTCATCAGAAAAGATAACAGCATCCCCATCAAAAGCCACCCTCAGCTGTGTATCCGAGTAAACAACATCCTTGTGGGCAGTGAACATCGTAGCTGATGCAATTCCTGAAAATACACGAGACCCTCAGCATGTCCTGCAAAGTCATTCATGAAACCACCAGCACTTTGGTTCCAACAACTTACTGGTGGCCTTTATATGTGGTGAGCACAAATGATCACAAAAGCTAATTAGAGATGGCTGTTCTGTAACACAAATGGGTGGAAGCCGTCCCACTGCCAAAACTTCTTGGACATGCTTCCTTTCACTTTCATATAAGACTATATAAAAATGGTCCCCAAGCTGTCCTGCAAATGAGGCAAAAGCAGGAAATCCCAAGGAGACCACTCAACCAAAGTATTTGTTACTTTTTTAACTCCTTATGGGACACAGAAGTTGCTTTTTTAAAGTTGTATCAAAAAGATGATGCTATTCAAACAGAAGCTGAATAGAGGTGGCAGTTTTGTTTCTTGTTGAAGGGGAAAAGACAAAGGTGTAGGGTGATTAAATTGTCACTATTAACAAGCTCAAGGGTCAGAGAGGAACAGTATCACATGATTTTATTTGATTGAGTAAAAATAAGTGATAAGCTTGCACCATACAGAGTGGTGACTTTCTACATTTGATGAAGCAGCGCAACTTTCTGTGAAAGACACACAATATATACAATTTTTGAACAAGCTCAACAGAAAACAAAAGATATCAACAGATAAGAAAAGAAAGTCAACTCAAACCTGCTTCTATAGCTTCCTGCACTTTGTCAGAATCAGCTGAGAGGTACAGGTTTGTGAGGTATGCAGTCAGGTAACCAATGGGGCTCTCTCCTCCCGTCATACAGAAACGTTCAATTGTTAAGCCTAAAGTAAGAACAGCACAAGGTGTGGCTCTGCCTTGGCATTACAAACCTGTAAAAAGAACCTGTGAAAAGGTACACTAGCCTAGCTTACAGTAGACTTAAAAAAAAAGAAAATATGTTCATTGTAATTTGAACAAGTTACACAACTTCAAACAATTACAATGTTTGATCAGCCCATCCTCACTGAGAACTTAAGGGGAAAATTTCCTTTAAGACAGCAGAGTAACTCTTGTGAAGATGTACGTGTAGGGAGCATAAATACCAAATATCAAAATGTTTAAGGACTTCTCAGAAATTATGGTTCCCACCTGACAAATCTAGAGCACTGGACCAAATTCCATCTGATAGTATATGACTTATTTAAAATATGACATTTAAAAATAAGTATCAAAGAAGCTGCTTTTCCCAAAGTCGGAACAGGAAGAATAAAATTCATTCATATTATTATGTAACAGCTGGCAATTCTACACATTATACTTACCATAGTGATTGATGCTGTTTATGAGCCTCACTCCCACTTGGGCATGGTTATTAGTCATCAGGACAATATCAAACCGCTCTTCATCATTCGGGTACAGCTCCAGAAGCCGGGAATTGACATGCTCCAGAGCCTGCAGGTTACAAATGTGGAAGTCAACAGACAAGTGGAGAGTGCCTCCTTTCATAGTCATTGTAGTTTTAGTGACAGGATTGTCTTGAAGGAGAGTGTGAAACACCTGATAGTTTAACTTGCTAAACTTGTTTTACTCCTTTCTGCTTTGCTGCCCCCAGCAATCATTTGACTGGGTTCATTTGAAAGGAAAAAAGTAAATTTCAGGTATGGAATTTACTTATGCTGATTTACTCACACAGGTCGGGTCATCAGGTGTCAAAGACCATCCTTAAGTAATGAGTACAAAATCACATCCTGTCAACATGATTAGCTTGAGAATTTCTATTTGCAGTAATGAATGAGACAGATTTTGATTTGAGATCCCTGCAAAGAAAATGGGCCAACATGTTATACCCACAGTCTGGTATTCTTATTTCCTTGACCTTTCATCTGCTCATCTCTCTCTGTATCCATCTGTTCTCCTATTTAGAACTTCATCCCTTTGGAGTAAGATCTCCTTTTTGCTTTGGTATCTTGGCCCTTGAATGGAATTCTTTGGGATTACAGCAACAAAATCAACAATGAATCACCAAATGAATGCAAGACAGATTAATTTTTATTAAGGTGCTTTAAAAAGTCAGGCCACTTGTTCAGAACTAAACCACAGATTTCATAATTCAATTCTGTGAATCTCATTTTAAAAACCTATGTTATTGAGGGACTGTGCTTAGGAAAATTCTAAGTGAGAGCCTGGTATAAGGCCTACAAAAATCTTAGTATGGGGTCATAACTCACTTCTATTGTTAAAAACTACACTGGCAATTTCTTGTATTAGAGAATAAGGGTGAGTGGAGGAGGGGATTCCATTTTTTGTCCAGTGTCTTTATACTTTGCAGTCTAAGGACACCCTGGCCTGTGATTACAAAGCACTACAAGCATGAGATAATACTCTTAAGTTAGTATCTTAAACATTTCAATAAGGAAATGCAAAGAAAAATGTATTATTTCTTTTTTGCTTTGTCTCCAAGTTGAAAGGATGACTCAACAAACCCACAGTTCTCTAGCCTAATGATCCCTGTGACTAAGCAATGTAATGAATTCAAACAAAATTAGCATATCAGAAGGGAACAGAGGTCAAGGTGCATTTAGCTGGGCATAGCTAACAGCTCTGATTTCCAAAGGATGAGCAGTTAAAGAGTCAAATCTTGCTTATAATCTTAAGTAAATTTGACACTGAACTCTAGTCTTAAAAACTGACTGGGGTAGCAGGGCTGCTACAAATAGGAAAAGGTGCAGTAAATTCCCAAGACAGTCTGCCCTCACTGGTGTACAAAGTGAATTATTTTATGGCCACACTTTTATGTTAGAAACACCTTTACAGTGCTTGTGCCATTAATGCTACATGGGTATTGACATAGGTAATTTTTCTACTGTGTATGTTCATAAAGTGATTAATGAAGAAAATGTTTTAGATTCCTGAGACCAAAACTGAAGTAAGGAAAATCTACTTTTAAAACCTGAAATGTTCTGAAATGTTCTGCCACAACTGAGGTCAGCAAGTATGATTTCTAATTATGATTTCATTAATTTTCTAAAATTGTGGTAAAGCTCATCAAACAGTTCTCAATGGGAATGAAATTAACTCTGTAGACAGTGTTTTTGCAAGACAGTCCTACTAAAACCTGTGCTTTTCAAAAACATATATTTTCAGGTTTTTTCACTTTTCTGTAATTTCACTTCCTTTCCATGTTGCAGGCTGTTTTCCTTGGCCATTTCTCTTTTCTGTTGCAATGAAAGAAAAATATTCAATTTCAGCTCTTCTTAAACCCTGACTCAGAAGTAGGGAGTCCATTTCTTTTGATGGTCCTCAAGAACAATTTCCAGAGTGAAAATGAAAGCAAGGGAAAATGAAAGTTGACCAAAAGAAACTAAAATCAACACTGTCTGAGTTTGGGTTTGGTTTGTTGTTTTTTTTTTTTTTTGGACGAGGGTTGAGTTGGTTTATTTGTTTTGTTTTGGGTGGCTTTGGTGAGGAGGAGGTTGTGACAAACTTAAAACAATTTGGAGCCTATCTTGACTGAAATAGTCTTAAAAGGAAAGGTGCTTCATGCGTCCCATGTCGAGTGGAAAAGGCAGGTTGCCTGAGATGTGATGCTTTGAGCCGGGATACAAACCGGGATGCTGAGGGTACCACTCCGGTCCCAGTGACGCGGGCAGTACGTGCTCTGCCGCAGGCGTTCGGCATTAGTGCGGCGAGGGAAGGGGAGGAGAGGAGGAGAGGGAAGGGGAGAGGGGAGAGCAGCGGTGGCCGCGGGACCAGGGCGGGCAGGGAGATGCGCAGGATGCTGCCGCGCTGCTCCGCCGCGACGAGCTCGGCGTTGGGAGGACAACTCCCAAAAACATCTCCCCGAGGCAGGATTACCTCCGCTGAAGTTGGCTTCGGGCTCCTCCTCTTCCCAAAATTTGTCCTTCCCGCATCCCGCCGCACCACACACCCTCTCCCGCCCCGCCGGGCCACCCGCTCCGGGCGGCCTCCCGGCTACCTTGACGAAGTAGAACGCCGGTCCGGGCTTCAGGATGACGTTCTCGTTGTTCTGCTGGTACTCCACGTACTTCTCCAGCCCACGCTCTTCGAAGATCCGCTGCTCCTCCACCAGGTTGAAGAGTGTTCGGGCGGACACGGCCACCGTGATGGCGTTCTGGGGCTTGGGCTGCGGAGCGAGCGCAGGGTAGCGCCGGCCCGCGGCCCTCAGACCCCGGGCTCCCAGCCTCCCCCCGGACCCCCGAGCTCCGGGCCGCCGGCCCGCCCGCACTCACCGGCCGAGGTCTCTGGGTAACCAGGTTGTCGTAGAAAGCTTTGGCCGCCGCCCAGTCCTGCTCGGCCTCCTGCTCCTCCTGGTCCTCCTCGGCCTGGCTGGGCTGTGGCTCCTCCGAGCTGGAGTCGCTCATGGTTCTTGGCATGACCGGGGCCGGGGCGGGCGCGGCCGGGGCCCTAACGGGCGACCGGGAAGCGGTGGCAGCGGCCGCCCCCTGCCCTGCCCTGCCCCGCCCCGGCCAGGCGGAGGAAGGCAACGGCACTGCCTCGCCCTGGCGCTGTGCACGCCCGGGGATGGGGCCCGGAGCGCTCCGGCCCTCCCCACCAGCAGAGCGACCCCGACCCTGGCCCCGGGCCCGAGCCCCCGCCCCTCACACGCCGAGGCTCAGCCCTCCCGCAGTGTGTCCCTTCATCGTGCGGTTCGAGGGGTGCGCGGGAGCCCGAGCTGCGGCCCTTCCCCGCCGCCCTCACGGCACCTGAGGCGGCCCTTTCCAGCACACGCTGCCTGCGGCCGCTGCCCTCCGCAGTGCTGGGGGAGCGGTGCCCGCAGTTACTTGATGTCAGGCAGCAGCTCCCAGCACTCGGTGTACCGACAGCATTAGAGATTGGATATTTAACTGCAATGGCTTAATTAATTTAATGTTAACTGCAACAAGTTCCCAGGAGATTTCTTGTATAGTATGTTTTAGCAATCAAAATGGGCTCGATGTCTGTTACTTGGGGTCCTTTGTACCATGCAGCAACGTGGAAAATATCTTCAAGAAACAGCATTTTGGGCAATGGTGTGGAAAGTGTGTGCACACCCACAAAAACTCTTATTCTGGCATGAGTTTGGGGTGGTTCTAAAATCCAGGGCCCCACACAGAGCTGTGGGCAGCATCTAATACACTGCTGTTTGAAATAGTCCTGTCTGCCTCTGCAGATCACCATCTGAACCACAGCAAAGGTTTCCACACTGATAAGCTGCAGGAGAGAGTGGAAAGTGAAGATGGAATCGGATTTTCTCCTAAGCCAGTACAGGATGTGGCACAGCAGACCCACAGTGCTATCTATGTCACAGCACATGTGATCACCATCCAAAGGACCTTTAACATTTTGAATGAAGACTCCAAATATTGATTCCAACCCTGATCACTACGAAATCTGTGTCCAATTGCCAGATCTTTCTGCTTCCATCCAGTATCCAAAAAGAAACAGGATTGTTTTGTTACTTTTGCCTTTTGTTTTTTTCTTTTTTTAATGTGGTTTCCCAGTGAAAGGAGGCTTATGTGATTATACCATCTGTTCATCTTTCCCCAGTGATGTTCAGTTGCAAACAAATTTGACAGAAGGATAAAGATCTGAAAGAGATTTAAATTGTTAAAATGTTTAATGAGAATCAACAGCAACATGCAATTTGTAGCCCTGCAGGGGAAAGCACTTTATCAGGTTGTTCCTCTGCTGTGTAGTAGCAAACAAATACTGCCTGGCTGATCTGCCACTTCCAAATCTGACACATCGTCTGATGCCCAGCTAACCAGGGAGGGTTCTGGAAGCGAGGAAGTGACAGAAATGGGGAGATTAGAGGAAATGGGAAATGGGAGTTGACCAGGGGAGCTGGAAATAGGAGGTAAAAGGAGATATACTGAGAGCAGTGCATTGAGAAAACAAATGAGAAAAGACAAGTTAGGATCATAGTAGTGGCTCTTGTCATGGGAAGCTGCAAAAGGCATAACATAAATCTGAGCAAACTTGATTTTAGTAACTCTGCTATTGATGTGCTTTTTTTCCTTGGATTTTATCCTGAATATTTTACTCTGAGTGTGTTTCCATGACTGAGCTCAGACCTGTGGCATGTCATATGCCACTGAAAACACCTGCTCCCCTCTGCACAGTGAGGTCAGGCTCAGCAACTAGGCTGGCCCTGGAAAAAGGGTTCAAGTCACAAAACAGCAGCTCCTGGTCCCAGTCACCACTGCTGTCCTGCTCAGAGACTTCAGCACCAGCCTAAGAAGGTGATCTCCAAGAAGAGACTATTCCTAGTTAAATTGTTGAGTCCATTGCCTGTGGAGAAAAGGGAAAAAACCCAGGAGGAATCAGGAAGCATTCCTCTGCTGGTTACAGAACTGAACTGTCCTCTGTGTGAACATGGGACCATATATTTCCAGACCTGTGCCCATGTTGACTTCTTGTCATTCTGTGTTCCCCACTACCCTTCATCTACTCAGGAGCAAAATCAGAGCTCCTCAGTAAGATTCTTGGGGTTTATTTTTGTTGTCCCTTTTTCTGTCCACCCAAGGAAAGAGTCATCACGCAGTGGAGACTCCTTTTAACCTATGCAAGACATCTGAAAACTTAAAAGATGATAATCTGGTACTGGGCCCAAGCAGTGCTGTTGATGTGCTGCTGCTGAAAGCAGTGCTATGCTAACAGAAATATTTTGCTTGCCAGAAGCACATGGTATCTCTACACAGCACTCAGCTGTGTGAACATATGCACTGAGCTGCCATGTCTCTGTTCTGTGCTTGGCTGCCTGCTGCTGACATACCCTCCATTTCCTCTTCTGCTGGAGATTGTGAGCTGAGGGCCTGACATGAAAGCTTTCCAGCTTCAGCACCTTATAAATGAAATCTTGACTTCCCAAATGCAGAGTGTAGCAGCCTTATCTACATCTAAAACATGTAGTAATGCCCACGGGGTTCCAGGAAAGAGCTATGTCTTGCTTTCACTAAACCTCCTGGGGAGTCTGAGAAATAGGAATGGATCCAAAAGTGAATGACTTTGTGGTTTCTGAGCTAAGTTAGAAAGGAAAGGGAAGGAAAGGAATTTTCTGTTATCATGCATTAATTTGTAAGGCATTTACATCTTAAAAAAAAGAATTTGTGTTTCTGTCTTTTTATGTACATTTTTATGTTAGTCATGCACATTTTCTGAAGTCTGTTACAAGTATCCAAATAAAAAGAAAGTCCCCCTGCCTGAGCTGCTGATATTTTTCCTGTGTTAAGAACAACCACTCAGAATGATTTATATGTTCTTGTTCAAGATGGAGCTCAAAGTGCATTACTGAAAATAATAAAAAAATTTGTGGCTTTTTTTTTTCTTCTTTTGATACCTTCTTCTATTTGGAAAGATATTAAATATTTCCAAATATTTAAAACAATGGGAGCAAAATTAGGAGAATTTTTTTAAATGGAAGGATGTTATCTCTCTTTAAATGCATAGATCCCAGTATGTGTTGAGCCTGGTTATATCACAAACGTACAGACTCCAGAGCCTAACTCTCCCAGGGTCATGCCTGGGTCACTTCAGAGTGCAATTGCACTGACTTTTACTTCATATATGCATTGTGATTTTTCATGCTGAGAGCCCAAGACCTGTAGCATAAGTATGGTGTTCCCAGAAGGAAGGAACCTGAGAAGGGCTTTGATCTAGGTAAACCTGATGTGGCAAAATGTGTGACAACACTGCCACATTATATCTGACCATCCAGATAAATAATTTGTAAAATCCTCCTGTTTGTAGGTAGTGTAAGCACCTCTAATACAATCCTAGTATTGAGGACCTGATTCTATAAAACAATTAACAACGGATTTTCTACATGTGTTTCTACATTTCCACATGATTTCTACAAGTCCTCAATGTGGATCTCAGGCAGTCTATATTCCTTCACTTGCCTGCCTGCTGTTATCAAATTTAGTCTAACACAGGCAGAAATAAAAAAGCAGTTCTGTTGTGCCAAAGATGTGCGTGATGAAGCTGTGTCATGCCTTGAAGGCCCATCTATTTATGCTGAAGAAGCCTTCATATTGCATCGTAGTATTCACTTTTCTTTTTCATCTCACGACTCTTTTGGTCCCTCTTCAGCAGTATTTTTCATTTTCTCTCTCTTCTTTTCCCACTTCCCACCCTCTGTGTTGTGCAGGGAAACAAGAATGCAAAACCCTGTGGCATCACTATCTACGACAATCTATGGCAACTGCCTTGTGTCTTTTCCTGGCATTGCTTTGCTACAGTCTTTTAGTATGTTCATTTGCAACAGTCAGATAAATTCCTTAATGACAGATCTTTTGTTCTTAGATGATCTATTCCACCTCCATCGTTCTAAGCATGACTCATTCCAATATCCACAAGACAGGTGACAAGGAAAGCTAAATCCAGCCCAAGTGCAGAGGAATGCTCAGTGAGGTTTCCTGGGCCATGATCTCTTTTCCTGAAGAAATCCAGTTTAATCATTGCAATAGAAGTGTCACATGCCCTATTACTGAAGTTTCCTATTCTAAAATCTTTTCAGAAGGAAATCAGCAGCCAAGTTTTATCTTTAGCTTTTGGGAGATTTCTTCTCTTCAAAGGGCTTCATATAAATTTTCCTAGGAAAATACAACTGTAACAAAACTCTTAGAACTGAGCTCTCTTCCTAACTATTCTGAACAACAAATTTTTACCTATCTTTACCCAAGAAAGCCTCATCACATAATTGCAACATTTAAGGACAAATCAAGAAGAATTCTGAAATTCAGACAAATTGTTATTTTTACCTAGATGCTAACTGAAAAATTAGAAAAACAGTGCCTTATCTCCAAAGCTGAATATCTGCCCCATCTAGTAGCTTGCCACAGGGAGAACTAAGATGCATTCAGTGAGCAAGCAATCCTTGCTTGCTCACTTGGCCATCTTGTAAAGAATGTGGACTATGACAAATAGGACAAAAATGCAATCTTGTTGAAAATCTGTGGTCAGAATAGGCTCTACAAAAGGCGCATATGCTATCAAAAATAATCATAGTGGGCTTTTTTTTCTGAGTTAGAAACAAATCTGTAATAAAGTAATAACTTTTGTATTAATAAAAATGAAGACAAATGACAATAACAATATCAATAGGTTCAGCTCTTCAGGATTTGACTTTGTTGCACTGAAATCACTCTGTAGGCACTTAGAAAACACAAAGGGGAAAAAAAATAAAGATGAGCTGGAGAAAGTTTTGAGCTGGAGGAAGTTTTGTCCCTGTTCCAAGCTTAAACAAAAGAATATTTGCATTTCAAAACAACCACACATAAGATGGGAGGTAGATAAATTGTACATACAAACTCTGTGGTGTTCCAAGATTCTACTGAATAAAAAGTACAATATAATGAAAAATTTTAGATTCAGTTCTCTATAACAGAGACAGTTGTTTGAGCATTTTTCATTATGCACTAATTATCTCTTTAATAATGGAAATTAATGGAGGGTCTAGTCACGCAAACAGCTCCACACAGGGACTTGTCTGTGCAGGATTGAGACCTAAATGTTGAAACCCTATTGATTCACTTTACTATAACAAAAGACATTAAACTATTCTAAGATTCACTATAGTAATTACATGTTCTATTCTGTATTAAATAGCCATGGTTTAGTTGTGCTGTCTTCCATGAGGGTTCACGTTAAGTATTAAATTAGGTTAAAATCTTTAATGAGAACATCATATTGAAGAAGATTCTTATATTTTGTTTGCGTGGTTATGCAAAAATACCATAAAGATATCACTTAATCTCTATTGCACTGTGCTAGTTATAGCTTTTAAAAAAGGGGAGAACAAGCAAGTCTGTGAGATGTGTTTCCCCTCTCCCTGCTCTGGGGTGTTCAGAGAAGCCCATTCAAGCAAACTGTGGTTTCCCACCCATTTCCTGAATGGATGGAGGTATCAAACAATGTGTGCACCAGAGTGACACTGATGGGGGCTGCTGTGCACCCCTGATGGGACAGCAGAGCAATCCCACAGGTTTTGGACAGCAGGAGAAATGGCAGAGCAGAGCTATCAGAGCAAAAACATCCACTGACTATGCTACAGCCCTGACACTATTCACACATTGGAAAAACAGATCCACTGTGTTCCAAAACCAGAACTTCTGTCTTTCTCTTTATATTTGTACCAAGTCTCATTTGAGCTGTATCCCACAGTGTAACTCACCTGACTGGGCAACAGGAATTTTGTTTACATAGCCAGCCATCCTGTTGCTGTCCTTGAGAACAATGCTTTTTGTTTGTCTCCTTATGAATATGTGAAAAAAAATACTCTTTCTACACCCTCCTAGGCAATGAAGAATAGGAATATAGTCAGAAAATGTACAAATTGCTCCAAGCAAGGGGTGTGGGATGATGTGATTATACCTCCTAATAAAGGAGATAAGGTTTAATTGCAGCGAGAGTGCTTTTGACTGCACAGTTACCACCCAGATCCAAAAAGAGGATTGTAAGTGATTAGTGTAGCACTCCTGATGGGGAAAGAGGAGCCAGAAGTGTAAATAGAAGAGGAGATTTAGGGCTTCTCTAAGCTATGGCTTCAAACCTGTCAGCAACCTGCACACAACATCTCTGTTACTTGAGTTATGATGTGATTCTCTTTTGCAGGGAATGTGTATCCCATTTCTGGTTCAGGTCCCCTCCCTCCTTTTGGCAAGTTAAGCTTTTGGGAGAAAACAGGTAAGGACTAAAAGCAATGATAATGTGTTATTGTTTGTGTTGTGCTAGTTTCCAAGGGCCTCAGAAAGCATCGGGGAGCTGTTGTGTTTGCTGCTGTAGGAACACACAGGAAGGTGCTCCCCATATGACACCCCTCCTCCCTTCTCAAATCCTCTCAGTAGAAGGAAGATTATTTTTGCAGACCTCTCCAAGCTCAAGCATTAAGTGTGAGGCTCCCACAGTTGCCCTTCTCCACATGCTTTCCCACAGCTGTGCTGCTGTGCTGTGCATTTGCAGTGCAGTGTTTCAGTCCCTCTCCTGCACTTGGCCCCCTCAGAGCCAAGAAACCTGTGCTGACCTAGTTGGTGTGATCACTAGTGGGAATTTCCTGGTGCAGAGGGTCATGAGCTGAGGTTATGGGATTCAGCTGCAGCTGAAGGTGAGACCCACACTCAAAATCTCCTCGTGCTATGGCTTCTCCTTTTGTTGTGTGACTTAAATGTTCCTCAGACACATTCATCAGTTCTCACTGTGCTTGCATCAGGGTACAGAACACTTCAGCAGTCTGTTTTTAGTTTCCTTGAAAGTGACTTTCGAGTTGTATTATTTATGTTAAAGCAGTATTTACGTTTCTTGGTTTTCAATATTTTTCTTGAGAGTGTGGAAAGATAACACTATGAAAAACAAGAGCAACATCAGTAATAATATAAAAGTAATGTTTCCAGTCGTACACTTATACAATTTAGCAGTCAGTATCTACATCACAAAATCATTTTAAATGGTGCTATGCCTCATTTTAAATGGCACTGTAAAATCAAAGAACAAAAAGACACACAATGAGATTTCAGTAGGTCATGGATCATATAAATGGTTTATCAACTTCAGCTCCTGACTTTGAACAAAACACATTAACTGTCCTGCTTTTATCCTATATTTCATCCTGTACAGAAACTTCCAGGTTGATGTATTCAATATGGTCTTTCTCTGTAAAGAAAAAAAAGTATGTGTAGAAAACAGTTCGTTACACTGAAGGCTTAACTTGCACTCTCTTCTCTTTCACACAGAGAGCCTCAGGTGACTGTGCTGCTGAGATCAATGCCTTTGGCAAATGTGTGTGTGTGTGTAATGCTGGCACAGAGTGGGGGAATGAATCCAGACCTCTGCATCTGAGACGTTTCAGAAAGATTAATATGAAATCTCTCCAAAGGCACTGCCTGGCAAGCCCTGTGGAGGACTTCAAAGCTGGAAGCTACAGACTTAGCGAAAGATGGAGAGCTTGTGAGAACTACAGCCAAAGATTACCAAAGGATCTTCACCCGAGGGTCTTCAAAGTAGTAATGTTGGGTATTGGTGTGTCAGTGTGGCAGCAGTAAGGAGCACAGGGCAACCAGCAAGTGTTTGTAAGCCTAGGCTGGCCCAGTGCTGCTGTGCCTGTTCCTGACCGTGTCAGTTCAGGTTTACTCACGGGCTGTAGCAACCAACCTTGGCAGCCTCCTGCTGTGTAAGCACACCTCAAAAAGTATCTTCTGTTCATCTGAAATACATATTCTGTCATTTTGCTGGGCTTGTATGTATATTACTGTGTGAAATTCAGTGGTCTGTGGCATGAGAGAGGTTATGCAAGTTGATAGGAAGGGTTGTTCATGTGTTTAAACTCAATGAATCACTGAGGGATCGGACTGAGTGTAGTGTTTAGGAGGGACCCTGACAGGTCCTGGTGGCCTGTTCAAATTTGTCACTTCTCTGGTGACAGTTCCAGCTGCTGCCAGCTTTTGGTTTTAATTAAAGTGCATTGAATGTTTTTGTGACCTGCAGCCATGTCCTTTTATTTTACCCTGTCTGCTCGCAGAGACTCAGAGGATTATTTTAAATCAGGATTTGCGTGATGCCGGGGTGCGACTGTTGAGTCAGAAGGCTGAGCTGGTCCTGAGTTCACCCTCTAACCACATTATTGAAATATCCCCTGCTAGTAAATTAATGCAATTTTTCTTTCTTTCTAGTTTTGACTCAAAGCCTTGAATACTGCTTAGTATCTTCGATTTATTTTCAGCTGACTTGATTACTAGTTGTTTAATAAAAAAACTATCCATATCTCTCTCTGTAGATATTGCTTCTCTAATATCCTTCCCATTTATGCTAATCAAGTGAAAATGACATGACTTCTTATCCAGGCAGGAGGTGTATGATGAAATATATTGTTTAGCAAATCCAGAAGTTAGTACTGCTTATCACTGCTGGTACCATTTGTTCTCCAGTCTGGATCCATTCATTCCTACTGAAGAGACACAATTCCTGTTGATACTTGTATCTCAAATAATATCACAGATATTTGTAGATGGTATTTCTCACTGTCCTTTTTAAGTAGTTTTATAATATTTGTCCTCATACATGACCTTCTTCCACATCTTTTAAATAAGTTCTATGGTCAAAATCCTGTCTTTCCTGCCAGTAGTGAGATATTTTCATCAGGAGAAATCTCAAATGAGCCACAGCAGACCTCCAGTGATCAGGGTTGCATACAGCCCACACAGAAGTTAAACCTTTAACACTTAATAGACCATCACAGAAATGGAAAATGGCATAGGGGTAACTGGATTTGTTTTGTTGGCTGCAAACTCTTTTGAAAAGGAAAAGATGCACAATGTCTGAGCAATAGTTTGGTTTGTTGTTTTTTTTTTTTTTCTGGTCCTGTAAGAATTGTTTAAGTTAGAAGACATTTGTAAAGTCCCTTAGATCTCCAGTTCATCTGAATTTCATCAAATTATTAATCCTTGTCAGTCATGAATGTCAAAAAAGTACCACTGAGAGCAGGGAAAAAATTAAATCCTGCAGTTCTAGTTTACCTCACTATAACAACATCTGAATAGTTCAGAAACATTGGCCAAAAGGCTCTTGATACTTTACAATAGATTTTGTTTATCTTTTGCTTTTGTTGTTTCTTAGTGAGTGTTTTTTTGTTGGTTTTGGTTTGGTTTGGGTGGGGGGGGTTTGTTTGTTTCCTGCTTTGTTGGTTGGTTTTGGGTTTGGTTTGGATTTTTTTTTCTGTGAATTGCAGAATGTTAGCAGGAGGTTTCTGGGCATCTAGGTGAGAAAGGAATATTCTCAGTGAAGGTTAATTCTTGCTAACTCAAGTACATCTCTCCTGAGTATGTCAAAACAGATTTTCCAAAGCCTCAAAATTTGGCAAACTTAAGTTCCAGAAGTATGACAAAAGGTGCTTTAAAGTATTGAAGCAGCCCAAATGATATATTTTTCCCTAGCTACATTCTAGGAGGAAAACAAATTTTGTTCAAATAACTTTTTTCAGTCCAGGTTGAAATAATAATAGTAATAATAATAATAGAAATAGAAATAATAATAATAATAATAAAATCAACTGTTACTCAGCCTAAGCTATAGCATATAAACTACATGTATTCTACCAAGAATGTATTCTCTCAAAAATGGGAGAAGTCTTTGCAGCTGAATAAAAAGCTGTAAAGTAACTGCTAATCTAATTTTTATGAATTTTTATTGCCATGAGAAAGCTTCTAAATAGCAGACCACACACTGCATATGATTCTGATGAAATGCAAAAGAAGGTAGATAGGCAAATAAGTTATAGTAAAAAGCATAGCATAAATGTAATTTTTCAGAGGATTTGAATACCAGTTTTGTAATATGTCAGAATAAAAATGGGCAATAGTGCAAAATATGTGAAAACACCCATAAAGTTTTTCATACTAACCCTCCTTATATCATACAAAAAAGATAATAATCTATAATAGGCCCATGTTTTCCTGCAAGAAACTCTGAGGCAATTTTCTGTGAGCTTGTCTCATGTCATGTTGCATCAGTAGAGAGTGCAAATCTTGTTTCCATTTCAAAATACTTCCTGTTTCCATTTGGATAATTGCACTGAGAATCAACATTCTTCATAGATTAAACCATTAAAGAAGACCAAGAGAAAAAAAAATAAGTAGATATTTCTTCTTGTACCTAACAGACTTCTTCCAGTTTGTCCTAAAAGTTCTTCAAAAGCAACCAAAACCAGTCCAAACAAATCTAACAAACACAAACTAGTTAAGATTCACCTGAAATGCTACAGGTCTGACTCTTGATGTAAGGCTTCAGGGCAGCATCAAATGGGATTCTGTCCAGTAGATAAGCTACCCCATTCAGCTGTAGCACGTGACATACAGCACAAGCCATGCCATTCCTGATTACATGGACTGGTAAAGCCCAGGCTGAACAGTTTAGAGCTGCTCCATTTTGTGATGCTTCCATATTTTGTTGCTAAAGGCCACAAGAATACTCATTTCCTCCTATTTGTTAAAAACTTAATTGTAATAGTCTACTCAAGGTACTCGAGGGAAAGAAGATTTCTGTGTTCAGGTGTCTGGAGACATCTCTGCCTATGCAGCCTCAGTAGTTAACAATATCAGGGTTGATATGGAACAGGGAAATATGGAGCAATATTAATTTATTGCTATTAATATCTCCATTATTTAGGAAAAACCAAAGGTATATCTCCCCTTTTCCAACATGTCCACTAACATCTATTTAGCATTGACTCTTGGAAAAAAAATAAGGAGATAATAATGTGGCTCTGTGTGAATTTTTGCTATATTTCTTCCTAATCTCCTGACACTGAAATACATAATCTGAGTTTTCCACTTCAAGAGAAACATTTTTTCTAACAGGACTTTTTACTCCTCCATAACAAAGATGATCAGAGCCCTGGCAGGGATGTGGTCTGTCCAAGTGCCAGTGGAGAAGCTCCAGCCTGATAGCAGACTCAAAGCTTCTGGTCTAATGGATGATGGTGGTGCCAGCACGTGTGTCTTCTCAGAGATAGGAATGTCGATCTCACACCACAGCAGGATTTCTTCCCTTTGCAGCAGTCAGTGGGTGCTGCCAGGAGCAGCAGTGGTGGCATTGATTCCAGCTGCTCCAGCTGAATGCCAAGACACATAAACTGTGGGATGTTCTTAGCAACTCCTCCATGAGGTAGTAAGATAACATGAGAAACATAAGGAGATATTAAAGAGCAGATGATAAACCATTTTCAGGAAACAGCATTTCTCCAGAAAAAGAGGCTGAACTTTATCAAAGGGAAAATGTCTCCTGGAGGACTTGCCAAAGTAAATCTCTTTGATGCAAATGGTTTAAGCAAAGACTTTCACCTTAATCTGCTGTGCGGTGACCTGCACTTCTGATACAGAGAATAATTATGGGTGTTTTCAGAATTGCTGTGGTATGCAAGCCCTCCAAACCTCAAATAAGTACTTAAAGTATTCCCACTTCACCACTCTGATCTTAGTTACCTACATTTCTCTTGAATTTAATAATACCTAATGCCTTTAAACTTTGTTTCTTGAAAGGGCTGCAGTGCCTTGTGAAAGAAAGATTTGAAAAATGCAATTCCTCATTAACAAGTTTTTTTCCAGCTTTACAGTTTCATTATTTTGCCTGTGCTAAAATGGATAACATCTAGTATAATGAATGACCCACAAAGAACTTGCCCAAAGGGTAGTACAAAATGGAGAGAAAAAGATGAGTGTGTAGCTGTTGAAATTTGTATTTTCCTGCAGATTGATCTTTCTGCCGGTTTGTCACCCTGGACATTTTCAGTTTAGTTTATTTGTGTTGCAGTAGAAGTGACAATGTAATTAAATATAGCCTCTGAAAACAAGATCTATGCCTGTTTCATTTGAATTCTACTGTTCTTTCATTAAACATTTCTTCATCTTTGCAGAGCCAAATTCTTACAATAATAAATCAGAGACACCTAAAGTTCTTGCCAAGTCAAATATCTACAGTTTCTGGCAATTATGTAATTTCCAGATTTGCTACAATGGCTCTTGCTGATAAGTCAATTGTCATAAAAAGAAATGTTCCAGACCAATCTTTATTAGGGTGTCCTTCACTGATCTGTGTAAAATAATCCCCCTCCTACCCCACTCTCTTTTAGAAAAGAGAAACATAATTACAGCTTTTTCCCTTGCTTTGAATGACTCTTCATCATAACAATTTATATCTGGAAAATGTCACAAGAAAATGTGAAAAAGGTAAGTTTAAACCAAAGAAATCAGGCACTGCTGTTATTAATAGAGCAGCTCAAGAATGTTTCCCATGATGTGTTATAAGGGCTCTGTCTTATAATAAAATTTAACAGTGATGTATTTCCCTTGTTCTCAAGTTGATTTTGTATTAGAAGTCCAGACAAAAGTAATTTGTAGCAAAGGTCCCTGATCCAATGTCTGTACATGGAAAAGACTCAAAGGACTTCCATGCACATTTAAAAGCCCTTTAAAATGATTAATGGCTAAATGCATTACAAATTATCAAGTATTTCACATTGACAAAACAGAGGACTTGTCATGAGTTTTGGCAAAACTTTTCTCCCTTAGTATTTAGAGTAAAATATTTCATAAACAGTAATTTTGAGTCCCCATTCAGAGTGGTGATAAAGTAAGGGCAGATGAAATAAAGCCCTGCACCTTTTGCCCTTATTTTTTGCCCTTTCTAATGTAGTTGTTTTATACTTAAATGGATGTTTGAAATCCTCATTGCCGCCTCCAGTGAAAAGCATTCCCTGAGTCCTTTATCATTCTGATGGCAAATGAGGAAGAACAAAATTAAATCCCAGGACTTAGATGCAAATTCCCAATTTCTTCTCATACCTGGAAGTGATTCTGGCACCAGCTCTGAAAAAGAAGGTTATTCCTTTCTGCACTTAAAATCTTATGATTTATTTTCCAGCTCTCGGTAGTTTTTTCCTTGCATGAAAAGGCAAAGCTAGGATATATAGAAATGGAACCTATCTTGACTAAAGAAGTTGGTCAGTCTCATTCCCCCTGCTGTATTTGAAATAAAGTCCTAAAATACTGTTGTTGGTTTTGCACAAGCAGAATTGTGGAGTATTAACACAAAACCAGACAAACACAAACCCCACGTCTTTCAGTGGCAGTCAAAAAAGAAAACTCTGACTACATTTTACTTTACTCGTAAGTGCCATGTTGGTCTCTGGTGGTGTTTTGGGCTCCTCAGTGCTGGTGATGGCCACACAGCAAAGCAGGGATCTCCTCACATGCAGGAAGGCCAGACACAGCAGTTTGTTTGTTTGTTCCGGGGGCTGTGCTGGCATCCCCAGAGGTGCCCTCAGGGCATCGCTCCCTTCCCCTCTGAAAAGCTCCCTGTTCCTCAGCAGCCAGCAGAGCTGGCAGCACGCCCTCCAGGGATCTGCTGGCTGCCACCTCCGCCTGAGCTGCCTCGCAGGGACACCCAGAGCCCATCCAAAACCCGCTGACAGCTGAGAATATATCAAATTATAATAGCTATTACACGTATTTAATGACTGTGCTAACACAATTTTATTAGGTCTTATGCTTTCTTTATGCTGAGAACTGCTACCTGTTAATAAATGTGATAAAACTGCTCATCCTATGTTTGAGATCACTGGTATCTTTTTTGTAGTTACAAGGGGTTTGAAGCACACACAGGGAGAGCAAGAACAGAATTGTCTACCATCTCAGGAGCATTGTGGGGATCACAACATGGAGGAGACTAATTAATCAAGCACAAGACGTGATCAGCCTGTGTAATATCACAGAACAAAAATGTAGACCCTTGTATGTCTGTTTATCCATTATCATATTATTTTCCAGATTCTGTTTCTTTCTACAAAACATTGGTTTTTCATCCATGCATGTCATGCCTCGATGCTGTGCATATAATTCAATAACTCTTCTGAAGTTTGGCAGGTTTCCAGCTGCCCTTGTGTCATCTTTATGAAATTTGAAAACATTAGAGTTGTACATACTATCTTTTGAAGTGATGATGTGATTCATTATCCTGCAGCTCTCATTACCCACAAGGGGCTAAGAAATTTATATCATATGCAAACTCAACTGTTTAGTGGTTTGTCCAGGGGCAATGCTAGGGTCAAAATTAAAAATGTTGAACCTCTCTCTTCCATCTTTCATGCTCCCTGCCCTCTCTTTATTAGCAAGATCTCTGTAAGATATAAACAAACAAACCACAAAAAAAATTTGCTTTTAGGTATTTGTAGACTTAAAGAATTGTCTCAGCCAATAGAAAAAGTCAGTATTCATTCAAACAAGCTGAAATTCATCACAATGCTATTTTAGAATTGTATGAAATAATTCCTTTCAAGCTTTCCACAATACCAATGCCAACAAAATATCACTCCACCACCAATATCATTCCACCCTTTGCTAAGTGTTGTAGATGAGGGCTCAGCGATCTTTCAAGGCGAGGTTCTCTGACTGATCCCCCACCCTCTGGATGGTCAGGGATTTGTCTCTGGGGCTGAACCTCCAGGTGACACTTGTTATATCCATGTCAGTATGTCTTTCTCTGCAGGATGGGAGTCCTGGAAACCTTTGCTCCCAGTTTTGCTAGGATGCTGGGCTGGACAGGCAGGCCCATGCTTGTCAATAATCCCAGGCTGGGGAAGGGCTCTGGCCTGAGCCCAGAACTGCCTGCAGTGCTTTGCTGTCAGTGTGCTCCTGGGCACGATGGTGCCACTCAGGGCTCTTCCCAGCCATGCCCAGACCTCCTGCAGGGGTTTGATGGGGCAGATATTGCTTCCAACAAACTGTTTTCCATATAGACACTCTGCTTTTGGAGGCAAGGAATGTTACCCTTGTGAACATGAATTGTGCCCTGTCAGCAGTCCTCAGAATACAGGAATAGCCCCCAAACTGGCTTTTATTGTAGATATGCCATAAAATTCCACTGAAGGCTACACCCCTCTGCTGTAGCATTGTGATTGGAAAACACATCCAGCAGAGGGAAAGGAACACAGTCCATGGTCCCTCTTCAGCTCTTCTCACATCCAAGTGCTGGAGCACAGAAGGAATTCAGATAGTCTTACCTGAGCTCACAGACTGGAGCAACTGGAGCACGAAGAAAGAGGTCAAAAAGAGACTAGGAACAGGACACAAAATTAGCAGAGTGAATATAGCAAGTCTATTAACCTCTAATAATTTGGCCTTTTGTTTTTTTTTAACAGGGCATATATATATATAAGATCATTTCCATGGTATTAGTACATCTCCCATCACAGTATTCAAGGATTAAAATATGGATTACAGTTAACATTAAAATTGCTCATATGGGACCCAAGAGACCCTTTGTATTTTGCTGAATGACAGGAATGCTTTCAGTGAAGTAGATTAATTGATGTGAATAGGGAAAATCTACTCAAATTTATGGCTAACACAAGGTAGATCTGATGGACCTGTGTGTGTGTGTATGTGTAAAACTGTATATCTACGATTATCCTAGCAAGCAAAAAATTGGGTTTGCAGCACAGTTATCTTTTGGGTCTGTGGAACTGATATAAAATATCTCAGCAAAAGCAGCCTTACAGTTGCAGCAGAGCCAATATCTTACAGCTGTGACTGTGCTAGGAGAACTGCCATCAGTGTGGTAGTAAAAAAGAAACAGGCAGGAAATAGGTTTCACATTCTGGCCAAATGTAACAGCATGGAAAAATGTTTATGTCCTGAATCAGGACAAAGCAGTCAAAAGTCTAAAAACATCATGAGCTATAAATCCAGAAGATATGGTTTTGGTTCAAATCAGCTGTAACATTTTGTTTTGGCAATTTGGAAATACTTTGGTTGTTTTCAATATATACTTTGTAATTTAAGTTGCTTATATTTCTTTATGAAATGTAATTTTGAGACATAGAATGGTCATTTTTAGAGACAAAGACTTTGTTACCTCAAAAAACATTTGCAAATGCTTTTCAATCCATTTTCCAAAACCAACATTTCCTCTTGCAAAAAAATATTGCATGAAGTAATCAATATGTTCTAATTTGAGAAGTAGAACAAAAATGTTCCTGACCAACTCACTGATGTATCCATAATGACAGCAATTTTCTTTGGTAAATGAGGCTTGGAACAATTCATATAAATTAGACTCATGTATGTGGGTGTTGCAGGACTGGCAATGATGGTTTTATATGTTTTGATAGTTTCATAAACTCCATCTTCATTTGCTGCAGTTGATTGTTATTTCTTATTTTTTGACAGTATTGGGGATCCTTTCACCA
The DNA here is from genome assembly GCA_013400955.1 of Drymodes brunneopygia. Lineage (NCBI taxonomy): Eukaryota > Metazoa > Chordata > Aves > Passeriformes > Petroicidae > Drymodes > Drymodes brunneopygia. The sequence continues at coordinate 527,455 of VZTZ01039318.1, forward strand.
CACTCACAGATGTCAATGAGCAGAGCTATTCCCATCTCTTAATAATGATTTTGGATTGGTTTTAAGTTTGAGCTGGAAAATAACAGGATCCTAAATACTAGGAGAAGATAGTGCAGATTGGAAATAAAAACTGGAATGAGAACTGTAAACATTTTTGTGAAGTTTTATCCCCTTTTTGTAGCTTGTAATATTTAAGAAAAAATACATCTGAGGAGGCATTTTGACAGAACTTTCTGATACATGATCACTTAGCTCCAGAGGATGACATATTCTCTCGTTAATGCTTGTGTAGAACACCCACAACTCTGCACACAAGGCATTCACCGCTGTTCACAGCAGAACTAATATTAGCTGGACATAATGCCATGCATTTAACAGAGTATAAATGATTAGCAAATGTGATAACAAAGGCTGACTCTGGACACAGAGTTGAGTTCCCTCCGTGGTCAGTAGGGAGCAGTGGGTTCTCCCAGGGGACGACCCAAAGCAGAAATTTCCCACTGGTGCTCTTTGGCCAAGCCAACACTACAGGACTGACAGGTCCTGGCAGGGTCCTTGCAGGCTCAAGGCATTGCTGCACCATGGCCTCATTCCAGCACTGTGAGGGAGGTAGCTGGGGGTTGTGTTTCATTCACTTGTACGTTAGGATTTCTGTTGCTCAGCTGGCAACAGAAGAAACACGCGGGTCACAGAGCAGCAGTGGATTCTCCAGGCAGGACCGACCAAAAGTCCTGCCCATCTTTATTTACCTATTTTTATATGTTTCTAAGGACAGTCAAAGATTGGTGAAAGGGGTCAACACCCCTGAAGGTTTACAGGACAAAGACATGGTCAGTCATCTTTCTCCACCCCAGGGAAAGGAATGAAAAACAATTCCACAAGTGCAAAACAATCCCGGCCGGTTAAGAAAAACAAGGACCATGTTTACAGAACAAGCATGGGAAACTACAGCTACAATTTTACAACTTATGGGGCCCTGTAAAACCAGGGCGACAGATTTCCTTCCAAAGGAAATGCAGGTCCACAGGTACAGAGGATATCAGATACCATTTCAGTTTATACCCTGATGGGAAAAGTTGTGGGGCAAACTGCAGAGCTTCTTTCGTGCTGTATGGTGGCACAAACTGGGATCAGGGCTGCAAGGGGCACAATGCAGTACCCTTGTGGTATTGCAGAGTAGCCTCTTGCTCTCCAGGAACTCTAACTCCCTCAGTCACATGCAGATGAAGTATAGGGTGAATTACTACTTCTGAAGTTATGCTCTGGATTTTCAGTCCCTCCAAACTCTGAAAAGTACCAGCTGTGAATCCAGATATTGCTTCTTTATCATCTGGAATGAAATCCAAGCACCATTGAGCAAAGTCTTGCCTCTTAATTTTGATAATGTATATCCTTTAAAATATGTTATCTCCTGAAAATAAATTATGGAATTGTTCGGTGAAGTTTTTTATAGACCAACTCTTTATTGCTGGCTATGTCAAAATAAACCTTCTCTGGAGACTGCAGATATTTATGACGATGACCATGATCAAATCAGTGCTGTTCAAACTGCTTTGGTTGATATGGATATCTTAGACCTTCCCTTTTGTAACTATCTGGGAAATGCTCATTTTTATACAAACATTAATAGGGTTTCTAAAGTAATACTTGAATAGTATTATTATTCAACTTAGTTTACCCCAACATCATTTTCTCTGTATGGTTGTTTGCTGCTGTGCTGTAACAACTAGAAAAAAATGACTTTGCAAAAATAGAAAGAGAATCTTGAGGCCATTATGCTTTCTGATTCCAACTGTTATTTTATATACCTATAGAAATTATATGTTAGCTAAACCATCTGCTAAAGTCAGCACAAGATGTTGTTTAACAGGGTCTGCAAATGATCAGATAGAGCCTCACAACCAGGTCACTCAGTCATTACAAATGCATTTCAAATAGGATAATTTGACCAGCTGAAAGATATATAGAAGTATTTTCTGAGGAGAAAAACACTAAAAACTCCTTGCCTGTTACTAGGTTTTAACCTTGAAAATATCTCTAGAAAGAGACTGGTCTCCAAACCACAAAATACAGAGCTGGGTTTTAAAATCCTTGAATTTGGGGGATCTGGTCTGAAGTTTTAGTTCTGCTCATTGCTGAGGGGGAACTAATTTGTGAAATTTAGAGCTGCATCTGGGTTTGAGTTGAAAATTAATCCAAGAATGGGGTTATTTACTTCCAAGAATTTTGGTTCAGACCCCATTTCTAATTATTGTCACAACTGAGAAAGCACTGATCGCTAACACACGTCATTCAGGAACTCTGCACGAGTATCCTTGCACAAAAGTTTCACTTTACTCAATTGGAAGCAAATGTAGTGTTTGCAGCCAGACCTGGTTTGGCCATGAGTAAAACTGCTTACAGCTCTGCAGAATGCAAAATTGGATCTTTAGGGTTAGCAGGTTATGGTTTCCAGGAGCAGCCAAAAGGACATAACTTGTCTTGGGCTTTTACTAAGAGAAGCTGGGTTTATGTGACAACCTGTTTGTATCTCTGAAAGCTTTTGATATTTTTAGCTAATTTCAGGAAGAGCTACTAAACATACCAGGCTCCTACAGTTTTTATGTAGGGTCTGTGTAAGAGTCCTCTTCAAGGAGAAGGCTGGAATGTGACTATCAAAGGAGTTGCCTTTGCAAATAGAAACATGGTGATTGAAAGAGAGTGTCAGTCATTGCTAACCCTTTCTGAGGAAATGGAGAATCTATCCCTGAAATCCCAAGCCATAGGAAAACAGATTGAATTAGCTTTGTTACTTTGAGGACCATTGCTTTGCTTTGCTTTTGGTTTTTGGGGTTTTGGGGGTTTTTAAGATTTATGTAACAATTATGCTGTGGTTTGAAGCTTATTCTTTGCACTTCTCACACTTTACATGATATCTTGATGAGAGAAAGCACTCCTAAAGCTGTCCACTTCTTAGGACAGTTCATGACAGATCAGGAAGATAAATATTTGTGAGCATCTTCTCAGGACTCTGACCTTGTACCTGAGGATGATGCTGCCAGTTGAGTTGTTTATAGAAATATGAATTTATAAAATATAAGCATTTCTAAGAACAGCTGCTTTAATTCATTCTGATCTTTGAGAAAGGAGAATTCACTCATTTGAATGGCAAAGAATATTCAACTTGTGGGAGGAAATCTCTGAGTTTTGTGAAGCAAGTTGTTCTATCTTACCTACTAAAAATACCCTAGGAGAAAAAAAAAATGAAGGTGGTAGGTTTCAATAAATTGTGAACATAGTTTACCTCTTCCTTCTCAGGGGAGATTTTTCAGTTTGAACACTTTACTTAGCCTACTTTGGGAGGAAGGCTACAGGGACTGCCACAATGGATCAGATCCATTGTTGATATAGTTTGGCACAGTAGCCAGTGCCCAACAGCAACCAATGACCACAAGGAGATGCTTCAAGGGAAATATGGTTCAATCTCCTCTTTCCTCAAGGTCTCCCAGCAGAGATCTGTTTTAACATCATAACTAGAGAGGGTTTTGTGACCAGATTAGTGAGGTTTAATATGTCAATAGAGAAGATGTAGTGTGTTTTTAAAGAGCTTAATACTGACCTGATGATTATCCAGCCCGAGACAATAGGGTTTATGTTGCTGTTCAGCAATAGTGGAACCACAACAGGAATGATTGGGGTTTTTTTAAGCTTAACCCCAGACAGTCCAACATTCAACCTGTCTACTCATTGCTCACTACCCAGATTTCATTAAGGTTCCAGGATTAAAGGTTGGAAAAACTGCGTAGTATACAAGCTCTGATGAAAAGAAATTGTCTTGTTTTTTTTAATTAAAACTGAAAAATAAAGATGACCCGAACAGAATTTTGAATTCTACCTCTCTGCACTTTATTTTATACATATCTGTGTTTAACATCAAAATAGCAGATGGATCCAATACTGGAAGGGGCCTATTCTCTGGTTCAGACATTCCTGAATTTCATAAAATCAGCCTCAGGATATTGCTGTTAATGTGTCTGAGCATTTGTCCAATTTGCCCTCAAACCTAAATTACAGCTCTAACCTAGCTCTGGACACTATCAGCCCATTCCTAATAAAAAATGGACTTTCTTTATCACAATGAATAGTTTTATCAGTTGTGATCTTTTGAGGCCAAATGTCCTTACATAATGATAATTCTGTAGTTTTTTTATGATCTCTCTTTTGTAGTCATCTAAAAGCATTTTATGAAAATCACTTGTGACATAGCTTCAAAACATATAGTTGATATCTTATTCTTTATGGACAGTTCAGTGCCCAAAGATATCTGGAACCCAAAACACAAAGCTTGTCTGCTCTACCTAAGATAAAACACTGAAATCTAACCATGCTATTTCTGTGACCAGAAAAAAAAGTTGTTTCACAATAGCTGAATTGCTAATATATTGTTTGTTTTTTTTTTCCATTTTTTATGTTCTTATGATTTTCCTAATAGCCACTTGGTAAATGTAAGGTGGTATAAATTTAAATCAATGAGCTTCCCAATGCAGAATGCACAGTGTAGAAAATAAAACTGTTTGAGGGTGACACTAGAGTGAAACACAGGACACAGAGATTCACCTCATGTATTGACCACGACTTCCTGGAGTGACCATGGAAGTCACATTAACTCTTTGCACGGGGAGTCTCTGATGGTTTAGAAGACTAGTGGCACTTTTTTATTTCTTCCCTGTCTGATCTTAAAATCTTTATTGACAAAGCTGCCATTCATTAGAAATCATTATATTATCACTGTTCTTCAGGCTTTGAGCTCAGCCTGGGCTTGTTGATACCACTAGAATGCAAATTTGCAGTAACATTGTAGGAATATTGTTTCTCTTGTATAGTAAATAAACTAATAGGAAGACTTATGTTAAAGTTTTGAGGTATTTGCTGTCATCTCATGGAAGCCAAAATGCAGTCACTAAAATGTCAAGTGAGTTTGTGTCCTGCACTCTTTCTGACAGAGCTTTAAGGAGCTTTTTTTCTGTCACAACTTTAAGGAACAACCCCAGGAAATCCTCCTGGCTCCATGCAGCACTCGCCGTGCAGCTCAGCACTGAGTGACCACTGGATGGCTGCACTTCCCTTCGGCATCTCCTCGCCCTTGCTCCACCCTGTCATCCCACTATTATGTACTTACTGAGATGAACAATGGAGGGATAGACCCACAAATCTGGAAGTATTCAAAACCCAGGCTTCACTGTTCTCTTATTTGTACACTGTGGCCCATCAGCCTGTACACTGAAAAGTTACAGGGCTGTTGGAAAACACCATCAAAAGGCAATAAATGTGCAGGGCAGAAAGGGAGACACAGAGATGGGTTAGCAATAAAGTGAGCATATTCTGCACATTTATCTTGTTAGTCTCCATGTGCTGGCCACTTCCCAATCTGAGCACTTCTGCTGGATATCCTACTAATTCACAACTATTTCAGATTTTGATTCTCTTTCCTATGCTGGTATCCATCAAGAAGTCTCCTGCCATGTTCTGGGATGATCTCCTGGTTACTGATATGGAGCAGGGATCCTGAACTCCACCACCTGATGTCTGTTCATCTCAGCCCCTCTAGGAAGATTATCTATTATATTAGAGAGGTTACATGTGTGAAATCATCAGTGTAGCTTCACAGCATTCTCATTTTCAGAGATTAAACCTTCCAAACCAAGCTTGTAACTGAAGGTCTATTTAAGTTATCTCCCAAGAGCTTTTGACACCAGGAAATTGCTGATGCTATAGCAAGACAAATAGTATAAAATTATAAACAGCAGTAATGTGACCAGCAGAACAAGCAGCTCAGCTGCAGCATATTTCATAGTCCCGAGAACTGGAAAAGCATCTGTTACTGTCTTGATAATGAGTGCTGTAGACTGCCATGAACAACCCCATTGGAAATGGTATCAGGGAAGCTTTGGGAAGAGAGAAATGGTATCAGGGAAGCTTTGGGAAGAGAGAAAATGTTCTGATCAAATCTCTTTCTGTGCTTATCCTGAAAAGTGACAGTCATGACTCTTTCTGCCTGATGCTCATTAGTCTTTTGTATCTCGGGAAGATTTTTTTTTTTCTAATAACTGAAACAACGTAGGGAAAAGGCATGAAATGTGCTTTATGTGAGAAAAAAATAAATGCAGGTTTGGAGCAGGGCACTGCTGTAAACAGAAGGTGTAGTAACTCAGAACTGGCAGATGCTAGGTTTAAAAAGGAGAAAGAGGAGAAAAGCTGTCAGTAAAAGTGGATGTGTCAATAATTATTCAGCATGAATGGATAGATGAGTCAATAAAATATTCACCCACCACAGTCCCGTTTGAACTATGGAAAAGGTCTTTTGTTGTGGCTCACTAAAGTCAGGGCATCAGGAGGGAAGGAGAAAGCAAGTGGTGTGTTAGTGGAGCGAATGAAGTCAAGGAGCTAATTCTGGGTCTTGTATGCAATGCAATTTCCAGTCTCTCAATGCAGCTGGAGTGAAAGAAAACTACTCAGTCTAAAAATAGCATTGGCTGATTGCTATGTGCTGTGCAGTCATGCTGAAAGGTTTCTGTCCCGATGGCTGTGTGAGTGGGAGGCTCTTTGCAACCAGGCACCACCGCTGTGCATTGCTGTGTAAGAGGATTTCCTGCTGCACTGAGTAATTTATGCCAAGAGCTTGCAATAGTCAAAGGCTTTGAATCAAACTGCAGTCTCTGCAGTCCTGGCCATGTCTGCTCATGGAGTTTAAAGGACAAAGTTTAGGTGCTCATTTGACTTAGTGGTTTAAAGCTTTTCTGTAGTCTAAGTGTTCAGTACTTCTCTGTTTATTCACCCCTTCCCCAGTTTATGGGGCATTATTAGCCCACAGAGCCAGGCACAGGTGGGTGTGCATGGCATGAGAGTGTCCTGGAAGGTCCCACGGCATCTCCCTCATCACCTAATGTGAAATGTGCTGCCATGAGGAAATACAATAGAATGAATGAATGGAAGAACAGGATTCAGCTTCTTGGAATGTCATGAATCTGGTCCTGTCCCTTAGGTGAAAATCTGGGCTATCTTTGGGCAGCTGAATTAAGTCAACAGAATCTCAATTCTTCTGTCTTGTAAAGTGGGGATAATGCACCTTATCCACCCCTGTAAATGGCTTTAAGATATCTGAATGAAAAGTTCTAGTTAAACACTGAATGTTATTTTTAGAGCATTCTGCTGTCTGACTATGCCAGATGCAAATATTCAATCCCGTTTCTTAAAAAAATCGAAGAAGATAGAATCAAAAACTTGGGCCTTTTTTTTCTTTTTTTGAGAACTCTTGTACACAGATATGGAGTAACAGTGCTCTTTTTCCTTTGGAATAGCATCTTCTGAAGACAGGAGAACTATTCCTTGCTCAGTTTCTGCTTTCTCATTGACCTTCTTCACTTCTGCAACGATTAAAACTAGGGCTTGCTAAGAAGAGGTCAGAGTTATTATTTTGGTGATTTAATTTTGAACTTCTGAGTCTCCCAGGTTTAAACTGTAAGAGCAGTGCCCGTATGATACAGCTGCTTGCCATATGTGCTGGAGGGAGGAACGTGTGATTGTGAGGAATATGATGACATCCAAACCAATAAAACATTCATCCCAAGGTGAACGGGTGTATCAGTTATATATTTAGACATTCACTTTTACTGGCAGACTTAGAGCAATTTAAAAGCACAAAACCATAAGAGGAAGGAAGATCATAAGGGTCTGTGAGGGAGACTGACAGGGATGGAGGAGAGGGCTCATCATGAGCTACAGTGATGAAAACAGTGGGAGGTACAGATGAAGTGGAACCACTCTGAGGTTCTCCTTCTTGCACATACTTTATACTAGGAATGGCTCGTTTCCAAAGCTTTTTTTTTTATCAACAGAAAGATCTGTTTTGCTGTTGATTGCATTTCACTTCTTATCCCCCCCTATCTTTTTTCTCAATTTGTTTTTCTATCCCCCATCCTGTTCTCATTATCAGAGTCCAAAACACCTCTAAAATTGGCACCAAGTTAAAATGATACTGAAGTAGATCAGCCTAGTATATCCTAACAGCTCAGCCCAAGATAATCTTATGATTTTGACCTATCATAATAGACCATTGTTAGATAAGTTTGTATCTTTGCCATACGTAAAGAAAGAACTCAGCATAAAACTAACCTGTGCCTTTGGTGCTGCTTTGCTTGGAGGGAAGCTTCTCCCTAGGCAGAAAGAATCAAGTCCTATTTTGGAGCTTTCAAATAAAGTATCAGTGGATGTGAGCAGTGTAGAAATGTCCCTCTGAGGCTCCACAGAGCATGCACATCTGGGCTTTGGGAGGAAACACATAAGAATTTTCCATGAGAAGTAGTGCCAGTCCCCTTTCCAGCTTTTCTCTTCTGTTAGCAACATCTACTGCTGCAGTAATGCTGAGCCTCCTCTGGTCAGCCTCTGCTGTGCACATCATGCCCAGCTGAATGAGATGGGGCTTTGGCTCCTTGAATTATTAGTTATTTTGGGAATGTAGCATACCTAGATGTTTGAAATATGGAGATATTTTGAGATTCCAGAAGTATCTTTTCGCTTGGCAGTGTTATTCCAGCATGGTTACAATCACAACACTGTAAATATCTTTCTTTTTTTTTTTTTAGGGTAAAGAAAACATCAATTACCAAGCCAAGTAGTACATTTAGAGGATCAGGAGGTAAAAATTCCATGAAAGCAATTGATAAATAAGTAAATAAGCAATTGATAGTATATATCCAATAATAAATAATTAAGGCACAGGTTTGAACAAAAATATGGTCCTTTAAAATCATTAATCTACATGTGAAGCAAAGCCACTGGTGTTTTTGTAGGTCATTCAAGAAACAGCATATCCAATTAATAAAACAAAATTTATATATGGATGTCTAAATCTGTATCAATACCTGTAAGAAAACTGAAAAGTACTACACAGAGAAATTTCAAACACAATCTGACTGGGTATAATCGTTGAATGTATCATATAGTACTAATCTGTGATGTAAGGCATGACTGTGTCTCTCCAGTCTACAGTAGCCCCTAGTGACTTTTTCCTTAAAAAAACTGAATCTGTAGTTGTGTCTGTTAATTGTAAAGATAATTGCCAAATAGCATGCATATTCATGTGTATTCTGATCAATGCCTCTCCCATCTTCTTAGGAACCATCTCAGGTAGCCTGACAAAAAGCCTGATGGTGACTTACAGGCTATACAGTGAAGTACACAAAGGGACTGGTCCCAACAGGAAGGATCTGAAGGGTCACCCACCACATGTGGCTGGGACAGGCCTGGAGGACATTTAATGGCCAAGTCCAGATTTGGGAGGAGAGTCAATACACTGCATAATTCACATATCAAAATGGAAATAAGTATTTGTGTGCAATTTCTAATACAATCAGACTTTGCTGGTGGTGTTCTCTTCAAGGCAGCAGGTTTAACATCTTCTTGATGCTTGCCAGATGTATGGTCTGATGTAGATCATCAGCTGGGGTGCTTTGTGCTTACAAGGCATTGTGGAACACATATATTTACAGTGCCTCATTAAAACTCAATTGGCTACTGCTTACCCTCAGAAGTCATTGTAAGCAAGATGCAAGTTTTAAGAGAAAAGTCCATAAGGAAGTGTTTATTCTCCAATGCAGAGCTTTAGATTGACTTCTAATGAAAGACTGAAGGAATTTCAGAGTAATTAATGGTCTTTCTGTGATTGTTGAGGTGATCTCACCTGTAGCTAATGATGGTAGCAGACGTGCCCATGAGAGGGATGTGGATCAGTCATGCAGCAGAGCAGATCCAGCATCTAGTTAAGGTATGGGAGGATAGGCAAGTGAATCTGTATGGAAAGAGGGGTACTTAAGCAAGGCAGGAAGACTTCATGGTATAAAAAGAAGGGTGTGCTATAAGGATCATAAGTTTTATATTTTCCTTCCTGTTTTTAAATAACACTGGTTAAGACAATAGAGTTTTATGGCACTGTATTTATAATTTATAATACCAATATATGTGAATTTATATCTATATATCTCACTACACTTAATGCTAGAGAGTATGGTTGTATCATTTGATCTAACTCTTTGTGTATTTCTGAGCCTTAATCTTCATGCAGAAGACCCAGCTGGCCAAGGGACTCCTTTGTGTCCTCTCAGAGTGCTGTTCTGTCCCAAGACTGCCAATGTGCAATGTCACAGAGGGAGGAGAAATGCACCAAACCAAACAATCCAGAACAACAACCCACAAGCTAAACAGAAAATGAACAATAAAACAGAAGAACTCTTGAAACTGTTTATCAGGATGGAAAAAATATTTTTCTGATTTCTTCAAACAACAAGCTGATGCTTGAGATTGAGACACAGCCACTCACTAAACCCAGAGCAGTTGATCCTCCTTGCCTACTGCAGCAACCCACACCCCCCAAATTCTGCAAGAATGGAGATTTACTGAACCTACACCCATCAGAGAACCATAAATCCTTAATTCAGTGCCTATAACTTTAATCCTAGCAACTGTCTGAGAACACACTGTAAAAAGTTACTGAACTCTTCCAATTGATGAGGATGTGATCACCTCCCCTTAGGATCTTATCACAGGGCTGAATTGTATAATCTGACCTTCCAGCTCATGAGCTTTTGGCAGAGGGCTGATGTCAGCAGTTCTGCTCACTCTCATCCCTGTTCTTGCATGGTGTATTACTCACCCACCAGAAAGTAAACCCTCCTTCAGGCCTCTTTAATGGCAAGAGGAACAGAATACAGAAAAAATTGAAGCATTTGCTTGTAGTTGTCAGTGAGCTAAGCAAGGGAAAAGTAGAAATTGGCTTTATTGGAGCTTTTTAACCACCATAATGATGTGGTTAGGGGAGTTCCACAGACTTTTTCCTAAGTGAAATTCAGTGGGTGTGAACAGATCCTGTGAATACATCAGTGAGTCCTGCCAGGGCTCCACCAAGAAACAGTACATCTCCCTGGAGCATGGCAGACTTTTCAAAAGCAGTAAATTTCAGATTTTGGTCCTTAAAGGACTTTGTTAATCAAAGCTTTACATCTGCAGATTTAAGCATTTATACAAGTTGAGCTTTTAGCTAATATTATTTAAATAGGGCTTGGAATGTTGTAGGCAGCCAAAATTAGTCTTTCCTCTTAACATATGGTATGGTATAACAGAACATCTAAGCCTTTAATCTTGCTAAGTAGGAGAGAGAGAGAAATCAAATATTTTTTAAGTCAATAAGCAGCTGATAGCAATATTATATGCATGTGAAGTGCAGCAGCTAGTGTTGGAGAAGCTGTGTTTTTCAACTATAAGGAAGAACTTTTGTATTATGGATTGCTCAACAAAACCCAGGTATTTAAAAAATCCCCTGGAATGAAAGCTAAACTTACACATATAAGACCAATGATTCCTTTTAGCGCTCTGCAAAAAAAAAAAAAAAATACATCTAAGTATGCCAAGCCATAAAAAAGTCACACAGATCCAGTGTGTGACAAACCATTATAGAGTAAATACCCAGACATCAAAGGTTTTGTTTATAAAGTTAAGCACAGGCATTTAGTTTGCAGAGCCAGAACCAAAATTTCATTTTCTTTAAGTTGTTTATTCTTTGCCGTAGACAGAGTTTTCATGAAGGAGATTGAAACTCCACGTTTCAGCTTCAGACCATTCTGATGTATTCATTTGAATTCAAGATGAGGAAAATCTCCACAAAGTTTTCTCTAATTTCTCTGAATTTTTATTTTGGGCACAGTAGATTGCATTCCTGATCTTGCAAACACTTAATGCATGTTCTTAATTTTGTACAAACCTTTGATCTGTGAAACCATAAAAGTTTACTCTTGTGTGTTAACATTTGAAGGACCAGACACATCAGAGTAGCAATATGTGTTTACTTTGAGAAATAAAAAGGAACAACAATACCAGAAGCTGGAGTATTTCACAATCTAAAACCAGACAAATTCTCCTTTGGGGCACATCTAGCAAATCTCAGTTCCCACGCTTTTCTCCAAAATAGCACTTGAAGTTTAACTACTGAAGTAACTAGGTAGCTACTTTAAATGAGGACGTGTGCTTTGAATGGCACTGCTAAATCTCTGCCTTTCTGAAGCACAGAACTCCAGGACTGCTTTTCTCCCACAGTGCAAAGGTGGAAAGACACATGGGACTGCCCAGGTGTGCCTGGCTGGGACAAACCTGCCTGTGGGGAGAAGGATGTTTAAGGGAGAAAAAGAAGGAAGAATTAAAAGGAAAGAACTCCACAGTAACACAGAAACTGTGATGCGTGTCATGAGAAGGGACAGTTCTGCAGCTGTTCATCACTCTTGGGGCTGTGTCCTGCCCTGCTCTTCCTGCCAGAAGGGGGAGAGAGTGGCAGGGTGTAATCAGGCTGTGCTGTGCCCTGAGATACCAACTCACTCCTGTGTAGGAGAGAGCCAACCATACAAAGTAAAGCATGCATCTGCCTTGCTACATCTGTGCCAGACCTATAGATATCAGTCAAGGTGTGAATGAATTCTAAACAAACCAAATGGATAGATATCGTCGCTCTTCCATGGCTAAAATCCCATTTGTTTAAATATATGCCACTTGTTACTAGAGCTGTGCCAAACAGAAGATTGCACTTGGTAAAAGATAGACAAAATGTTCTTAATTAAAACAGATTCTTAGAATATTTCGTTTGATAAACAAGTCTCAAGATAACTTTGTTCCTTAATGAGGCGGTCCTGTTGATTTTGTATTAATCCAGCAGATTTTTGTCACTTGGAAAAAAAAAACCCAACTATAAAGTCTTTTTATCTTTATTCCATTTTCCTCTGGCTTCCTTTAAAAAAATAATTTCCTTATCTGCTGTGCAGCCTCTGCTCAGTCCTTGTCAGAAATGTGTTTCTCCTTCAGCACTATCAGCATTAGTACATTTGCTGAAGTTAAGCTATCTCTGTTGTCTAGAAAGCGGTTTCTTTGCTGGCTCTAGACTTAAAAGAAAAACAAAACAAAAAAAAAGCTTGGCAAACTTCTTTTAAATCAATGCCTGGTATTTAATGAAGCATTCCCAGCTGCAAAGGATGTACCACCACAGGTGAATTACAAAACTGACATGAAATCTGAGTTGCTCTCAGAAGTGTGTTTTTGCCTTCCTGACACAGTGGTCCTGTCCTGACACTGCTGGCTCCTCTCTGCCAAGCAGTAGCAGGCAATGAGCCTTTCGTGCTGATTTCTCTTTGGAAGATCAATCAGTAATGGTGAAACTGGGTACAATCCAAGAGTAACTGTGCTTCATTTACTGTCTTGGGCCAGAGGCAGTCAATCAACAAGCATAATAAAAATTTCTTTCTGTGTTTTCCAGAAAAAAAATCGACTGCTTTAAGTCAGGGACCAAACCAGAGAGCAAAGCCTTCAGCTTTTCACATAGTACCTAACCCACAGCTCTTCTTTCTATACAGAATTGGCATAACCTAAAAACTAACTGTCCCATGCTTTATCTTAGATATTTTCTGGCATACAAAGACAAGTGCAGCCCTGCCCTACACACAGAGGAATTCAGGAGCCCTATTTAATTATCCTCCTGCATAATGCTGTCTCTGAAATATATTTCTTTGTGAAACATGTATGCTACTTCAGCCTCAGATTTCACAGATCCTGCTCTAAAAGATGGTTAACAGCCTGAAGAACAAAGCAAATTTTCAAATGTCAGAAAGGTCTGAGTGACAACATATTTGTGAGATTTGTGTGATGATGGGGGAATTTCAGCACCATAATAATTTTTAAGTACAGTAAAAAAAAAAAAATCTTCCTTTCTCCTCAGTGGAACAATGTTTCAAACTTGGAGCCATGGAGGAGTAAAAATTCTTTTGGCCAGGAGTATTTTCATCTGCAGGACGTATAATATCATTTAAGGCTCACAAGAAATGGTGATATTCATACAGCAATTTTCCAACCCTGTCTTGAGTTGTTACAAGACATTTCTCCTCTTCTCTTTTTGTGGTTGTGGAGGGAGGGAATGAAAGAAGGAAGAGGACACACTTCTAGAATGAGATAATTTTTTTCCCACTGATTGAGAACAAAAAAGGCTGAGCTGAGTTCTTTGAACCCTCCATCATATCATGGGTGTCAAAAATAACATGAAGCTAGGAAGAGTAAGAATGATCCACCTCTGTCAAAACAGAGGAAATAAATGCAACCCAGGTTCAGAGCACCATTTGGGAGAAAGGCACAGGGGGAAATGGATATTAATTTCTTTTCATTTTCATCTGCCAAAAAAAATCAAGTTCACTCCCAGAAGGCAGCTTGAAAGTAAGTCTTCTAAGATAACAACTTTCCTGGCTAGATAATCAAAAAGGATGAGAAAGATATTCAAAGAACTGAGCTTTTCACGTGTGGGTATGTCCATAAAGATGGGTGCAGGCTCTGTGTTGAATGGCCCAGACATGAACCATCTGTGACTTGGAAATTACTGAGCTGTCCTAGCACCCAGTTCTCGTGTAAATAGACACTAAAACATACCAATGTGCTATGTGCTGTCTGAAATGGAGATAGATTTTGTCTGCCTTCCCAGAGAATAGACAGAAAGAGGTCATCCCTTCCACACAGTCATGTGCAGCTTTATCGTTAGCTCATAATGCACATTAGCCAACTAAAAGGAAACATTTCCAGGAAAGTAATGGATCTGTTAGTTCCTCTGGTTCAGTAGCCAACTTTTCCTTTTGTTCCCACGATGATTAGTTCTCATAACATATGAGAAAAATAATTCCCTTTGTCTAGAAACATTAAATAACCATATCATTAGTAGTTCAACACTTGGCAATTTGTAAACTAGGTATTAACACTCCAAAACAAAGAATCAGTGGCTACTTAAGACATTGCAACAAAACTGCATGGGCAGTTGTGACTTTTAAATACTGAAGGGAGAAAGAGAGGTTTACTTTTTCTTTTGCAAATTAAATATTTTTCTGGCAACATTTTTAGCAAATTCTTCTCCTTTTAATGACAACTCTAGATTGTTTTTTCATTACCTTTGCATACAACTGAGATGCTTCTGCCTCCCAAACAAACAAAGAAGATTTGGAACTGCAGGCAAATCAGTGTTTGGTGACATGCTCACAAAACCATCAAGGAACTTAGATTCCATCCAGAAGCTGATGTTCATGAGCCAGCTCATTATACCTTTGCTAAGAACCATACACAACTTTTTGATTTCCTTTTACTGGGGCCTGGCCCCAGAAATGGTGTCAACAGCAAGGCAAGAGCAAAGAGATGAGTTCAGAGCTCTCCTTCTGAAGATGGGGTTACATGAACCTGACTCCATATTAGGTAGTGGGGACAGCAAAAGTATCTAATTTTCTGAGGAAGACGGGAGAGCAGGCCAGCTGGCAGCTCCTGAGGACCACAGGGAGCAGGAAAAGAGCCAACTGGAGCAGACAGGCTGAAGGCTTGGGAGGTGCTTGGAGAGAGACCGTGGGAATGGGCAGAGGGGAGGCTGCAGAGGTAGGTGGGAACTGTATTCCAGAGCTTTGGTTGACGTGAGCAGGGAGCTTGCTTCTGACTTGATAAGACATATCAGACATGCTGGTGAAGGGATTTGGGAGCAGAGGGACAGAAGGGAAAGGAGAATTTAGCTATGACTTTAATGAGTGGAAAAGCTAGATTTGAGAAAATCACAGAGCCAGCATAAAGAAGCGGCCAAGGACTGAACCTGAGTTTTACTGGAAGGAATTGGTAGAATTTTGAATAGCAAAAAGGAATAATTGACTCCATTTAATGACAGGGCTCACATCAGAAATAGGTATGTCAATTTTTATGTGGAGGCATATATTTTGCTGTCTAGCTGCACACCAACATACATAGAAGTGGTAATTTCACAAGTTCTGTTTTAAATCATACCTCTCCAAGTTAATGTCATGTGAAACTTGATCTGTACTATAATTAATGAAAGTTTAGAGCAGCTTAGTTAAGGAAACATGGATTTTGAAAGTGTGTAATTAGAAATGAATTGCTTTAAAAGCCAGTATATTGTCATAAAATATATTATGAGAGCAAATGAAGGTGGTGTATTACACAACATATCAAGTGACGATAAAAATCTCTTCTGGCTTTAGTATGAAGAAAATTTATAGAGGGACATCTGAATTTGATATCCTGAAGGTTTTGCTCTGTTCAGGATTGGCTTCCTAGCTGATTTAAGGAGATGCATGGGCAGAGCCAAGTTCAAAAATAGATGTGAAAGACTGATGTGTGAAGTGGTTCTCTTTGGTGCCATAGAAAGGCTTTACATAAAACTAGGTCATTTTTCCTTTGGTAAAGGAAGGTGGGTCTCACCTGCCTCAGTAACCTGTGCCTGCTCTGGAGAAAGTCCCATTCACCACTCTGTTGTGCCTAAAATTAGGCAGATTGAGTCTCTCAGAAGATGCCTCGAAAGGCACTACATTTTCCCCAGTTGACTGCACAGGAAAAGTAGAAACCTCCTTTAAAGTGACTCCCCTGTTAGGAATATACTGTTATCTGGATCCTTTGCTGAAGGGTCTGCCATGAAAATCTTGCTCAGCCATCCCACTAATGTCTTATCCATGGAGACAACTTCAAGTAGCATTTTGTCTTAGGTCTGGCATTTGTGAAATACTTGTTAAACTACATCAGATATCATTAAACGGATGCCAAGGAAATTTAGGAAGAATTCCAGTTCAATGAAAGTAATTTTTCAAAAATCTGTACGTTTTTTGGACACTCACAAGTGGATCAATTAAGGAATCTCATGAGATACTTGCAGGGGCAGAAGATGTTGATTTTTTGAGATTCAGGAGCCCAGTGTGCATGAAATACCATTTTTTAGAAGTAAGAGCAGAATCACATACCCAAGCTGCTGAATTATTAATATTTTTAAAATGTATGACATTATCTCATGATTAATCTGGTCTTTGTGTTCCCTAGTCTATCTTGAAAAACTCCTCCCACCCCCTCTTTTTTTTTAATTTTACCCTATCTTCACAAAGTTCACTGATAACCTGAGCGCAGTTTGATGGCTGTGTTTCTCCACAAATCACAGCTAGAAGTTCTCTTCTCATGCTTTATGAAACACAAAGTCAAAACAGAATAGTGGAGGGAGTAAAATGTAAGGTCAGACAAGAAACGTGCAACAGGACTAGGAGCTGAAGCCAGACAACCTTGTGCTTTCATTGCAAGGTCTTTCTCCTCCTCCAGCCCTTTTTAGCAGAAATGCCAAACACCTTGGAGCTTTCAGCAGGTTTCCATAGTAGGCACATCTCTGGAGGTCAGAGGAGGGTGGGAAAGTCTCACTTTGTCAGTGCGTGGGAGGGCCCTGACAGCTGCAGGCGGGGCTGGGGCCCATCTGGGTGGGTTTGGCAGCCCTGGCTGTGCTCTGGCCTCTGGAGATGCTGACCTGGAATGCAAAGCCTCGTGCTCTGTGTGGGCTCGTGCCTGCACATGCTGCATGAGCCTAGTGCTAGAAGAGGTAAGTTATAGAAATTATTCAGGTATGAAGAAGTCTTAATTAAAACCCATGAGCTCAGTACAATCCATAAATATCTCAGTCTAATTTCTGGAAAGTTGAAAAACAGGAGAAGAAGCTAAAAACTGAAGGGAAGAATTACCTTACTACAGCCAATTACTGTGAGAAGAGTAAATATATCTTTGTTGAAATTTTGAAAAAGGAAAGTTTTGGCCTGGTCTCTACTGTGGCATTAGACTGAGAAAGAGGGTGATGAATTTGTTGGGATACTTACTGGAGAAACTCCTTGATTGCAATCTGGCCTGCTGCTTAAGGAAAATAAAATTGAGTTCTCATCAGGCAACAAGCCTGTATAAGTTAATATGCTTTAATAATAGCACCTCATTACATTTTTATAAAACTGCCTGGGAAATGAATGCTGGAAATACAAAGGAAGGCTCTAAGGGATCACAGTTATAAAGCAAAGATAACAATATTACAGCATTTCAAAATAATGCATACACTATACTGGATACCACACAGAATTCAGTGACTGGGATTAAGGCCAAGTAAGCTTTTTTGAATGGATGTCCAAAGCAGATGGGAGACCTGACTCATGCTTTGGAATAGAAAAATGATTTCTGGGACAAGGTGTTTGGGAAGCCTGATAGCAGTCAGAAAATTAGGGGGTACTAGGCTCTGTGAACGCTGATGTATGGTAACAATATTGTGGTCGCTATTACAAAAGTCACATTTGCCAGCAAATAATACTAATGATAGTCATACTTTTTGTATCCAAGGCACACCACTTCTTTCCCATGGATTTTTATTACCTCTGTGCAGTAACTGTTGACAAACATTTACATTTTTGAAAAATGATGAGCACTCTGTTTGTGAACTTGGAGACATCACTGTTCCCAACAACTGGTCATTAATCAGTGCTGTGGTGCAGAAACTCTTAGACTCAGTGGACGTAAGAGCAACGAGAGGAGGACACTTTTGAATGGATGCATGAGCAAACAGCACACACTGCAGAAAATAATGCTTTTATCAGTGAGGTCATTCACATTGCCTGTAGTAAGGATCAAATTTAGGTGTTTTGTGTGGGAGCCAGGGCGCCCAAGCCTGACTGAGGAGGATAATGCAGAATATCTGAGTCGTACTACAATTAGGATATTAATTTAGATACCTTCTTCTTTCCATTTGCTATACTTAGAACCCCAACAAGTACCTAAACTAAGGAATTATAATTAGTCAAGACAAATTGCATTCCCTCTGCTCCAGTGTGTTCAGTGCTGTGAAATGTCTCTGTGTATGCTCTGTACTTCATAGGATTGTACTTCATAGGATTATTTAGTATATCAGGGGCAGATCCTGTGTCCTCAAGGGTAATGCTATATTTTAATTAGTGTATGAAATTTTTTCAGGTTGTCACGGTCAGTTGCTGACTAGAGATGAGGCTTTCATGTGACACTCACTGACTCTTCTGGAATAGCAATGTATTTTATATTCTTCTCATTTCAGGGATTTCTTTTGGGAGTTTTTGATGACAACTCTGAGCATGTGTGGCTAACTCTTGCCTGATAGAGTCTGGCTATTTTGTCTTTGAGGAATGAAGTTGTAAGAGATGGACTCAAAACAGAATGTGACACATTCCTTGGAGGTGGAGAGACGCTTCTTCCACCCCACTGAGGAGACCTGAGGGCAACACCAGAGCCTTGACATCAAAACATTTCAGAAGGCAAGGTTCACATCTCTGACTTTAGCCAAGACTGAGTGTGAGTGCTCATTAAATATTAAATAATAGTATGGTTCAGATCTGAATCCAAACTTCTCATCTTGCACCATTCCAGCTAAGCTGGTTTTGAACAGGAACACGGCTCGGAAACCCCTTTGAACTTTGGAGGAATTTTGGTTCTGGATCTAAAAGCTGAGTTCAGTAGTGTGTAGCAAGGGCTTTCAGTCAAAAGGGAAGCATGAAAGGAAATCATTCAGGATTATTTTTGTAACATACTCGAGTAAACAAGAGAGGAAAAAAAGTCAAGTCATCTGTGACTTGTATTCTAATTGCCAAAAATTATCTAAAAATACAAATTTAAAATATGAAACAGGCTTGTATGAGTACACTTGAACCGCTATTTCACAAAAGTTTTAACTGTGGAAAAAAAAACTTTATAACACCACCTGCTGTTCAGCTGGTTTTGACCTGACCCCTTTCTCCTTTTCTTGTTATTATAAACAGTGAGCTCTTTAAGTGAGAGCTGTTTAAAGGATAGGGGGCTATAAGTGTTCCTTCCTAGATCCCAGATGCAGTGGGAGACTGATGGGCTTTTTGATCTTTATTTTATGAGTGTCTGATAAATTGCCTCTGGCACCTGGCAACTGAAATTTCACTATCTGAAAACTAACCCTTATGTCAAACAATGTGGCCAGTCTCATACTCCAAGTTAAAGAGCTGCATGCATTTAAGTACAGGATGTTTTCCAACATTCAGTACAGTATGTGGTGAAGTCCTGCTTCACATATTATTATTAGACAGATCCTCAGCTGATGTAAATTGGCATAACCCCATATGATTAAAGGAGCTGAACTGTTTTACATCAGCTGGCAACCTGCTCCAAAGTGCAGCACACATACTTTTGATTTAAAATAGTATTTTGTATGCGATTCTTCAAAGGTTGGTGTGGTTGAACTTTTTCAATATATTGCTCTGCAGCCTCTGTTTTTTGTTTCTCAGGCAAGTAAAAAAAAAGTATTAAGATAAAGGATCATGGGTAATGTTCTCTGGTTTGCTTGTTTGTTGGCTGCTTTAGATGGAAACTGAGCTATCATATTTGAAATTAGAGTCTCAAATAGTGTTCTGGGTAATGACTACCAAACTGTGTTACTACTTATGCCCTGGGGGAAGACATCCTGGTCCCCACTTTGCTTCTCATGTGTTCTGGCAAATGATAGGAAAACTCATGCCTTTTTTGTCAGAATTGGAAAGATAAGCAACAGGTTTGCCTGAAATACTGGGCTTTCTGTCTAGTGGTAATCCCAACATTTCATATTTTTCTTATCCTATTTTGCAACAAGGATTTGTGAGGGAGAACAGCAGAAATGCAGGAGAGGACTTATCATGAGGAACAATGATGAAAATACTGGAGACATACAGATGAACTGGAACCACTGTAAAGAAATAAGTGTAGAGGCAGCAATTAACATATTTGAGTAAACCAAAACATGGTGCAGTCCCAAGTACAGAAGTTATGAGACCTGCTCCATGCATGGGCAGCCAAGGGTGGCTCAGAGATCTCTGCTGAGATTGTGAGTGGGAGGAAGGTTTTGAATGCTCCTTTGATCAGGGGAGTCTGGAAATGTCAGCTGGGTGAGACAGAGCATTAATCTCAAATAAAGCAAGAAACACAAAGTAACTGAAGAACCTGATCAGCATAGTAAACTGTATACATAAGTAATAGTAAGTGCTGGGTGTCTTTTCTACATTCTTGAAAATATTTGAAATCTGAGGTGGCTTAATAAGACCATGAGTATGAAGTCAGATTAAGTTTATATTTTTTTAAGTTTATATGTCTCCTTCTGCAGGATCCATTTCCTGTGACAGGCATCCAAGTGACACCAGTGTGACTGAATCTACAGCCCAGCCCTGTGCACAGTCATAATTGTTTTCTGTTGACCAAGACACATCCAAATTTTGGTTTTCTCCAGAGGGGAACATGCCCTTACCTACCACATGTGCCTCTTCTTTTGTTGCTGCCATCCCCCACCACCCTGGCATGCCCCACGGAAGGGCTGAGCTCTGGCTTTGGAAGGATGTCTGCCCTCAGCACCCAGCACTGGAGTGCAGGTTGGATGGCTCCATGGGAGACATCCTGCTGGAGGATGCCATCCCACTCAGAGTGCTAATAAGATGGTTCCTTTTACAGGAAAGCTCACGCTGGCAAATTGTCTTTGCAAACAATGCAGCTTGCAGAGAGCAGAGCATTCTGTGTTCCCTCTCAGGACAGGCAGCGTGGCTGGCAGGGCTCTGGGGAGGGCTCCAGACATCCAAGCCCTGGTGCAGG
Organism: Drymodes brunneopygia; assembly: GCA_013400955.1. Classification (NCBI taxonomy): domain Eukaryota; kingdom Metazoa; phylum Chordata; class Aves; order Passeriformes; family Petroicidae; genus Drymodes; species Drymodes brunneopygia. The sequence goes on from VZTZ01039318.1 coordinate 548,941, forward strand.
CTTTGCCTCTGGGCATGTGTGGGGGTACAGACCAGCACCCCTGGAATTACTTTGCATCTCTTGCTACCCCCAGCCTTGCCTATTAAAATGGGATCATGTAAAACCTAGCACAAATTAAGCCTGGAGTTTAGAAGAGGCTGTTAGTTGCTACTGAAGCACAAATGAAAATAATCCATAATTCTTTCATAGAACATTTAAAGCAAACAGTCTGGGAAAGAAACAGCCACGTTTTACTTCACTAAAAAATTGCATAGGACAAAAGGAAATGCAGATGTTCTGGTTGAACTGTCTTATGAGTTGTTGACTAGTTAATTAATCAAAGTTGTCTAGTGATTTATTGATTAACAGAGCTTCTGCAGTCATGAACACGTCAAATTTCACAATGGAAAATTTAGCAATGGAAAAAGTCTGGTCTTTTAGTTCCTTCCTTAATCAAGACAGAGAATGGCATGAGAACTGAGGACATTTCATGTATTAAGCTTATGCCAGGCAATCTAATTATGTGATAGTATTGCTTAGGCAATTTTGATTGTTTTTTCCATGAAGCTTTTTTTCAAGTGGAGTGTTTTTTTTTTCGTATTTTAACTGTGCTAGCAATACCCCCCATATAGGAAGTCCTGTAATGTCTTTAAGTACTTACAGACAAAAGTATGCAGTGTTTCCTGTGATTGTAGTCACATTCGGTAGTCTAATAAAGGATAAATCCCAAAGAAGTTACCTTTCCTGTAGCTGGGAAAGCACAAAAGTAAAATATATTTAAATTTTCTTGGAAGACTGAGACCTACCTTAACTATCAGTGTTGCTTTGCTCCCTATTCATCCCTACGATAAGAAGAATGTGATAAGGGCTATTTTTTGCAAACATTTGCCCCTCTGTAAAGTTTTCTATAAGTATTTAATTAATGAGTGCAAAAAACTAATCAAATATGTGCATTTGAATTGTTATTCAGAAGACACGGAGGTCTGTCACTATGTTTGTGTGTCCTGGAAGATTAAGTTTCTCTGTCATAAAGATGATGAGCAGGAGGCCAGTCCTGCATGATCATAAGCCTCCCCTTTGTACTTGGTGAACTGTAAATGGGTCTGTTTCTCCAATGTGCAGGTGTATCACAGAATGATTTGGGCCTTAAGGGACCAATCAGAATCTCCCAGATCCAACCCCCCTGCCATGGGCAGGGACAGCTTCCACTAGACCAGGTTGGTCAAAGCCCCATTCAACCTGGACCTTCAACACTTCCAGGGATGGAGCATCCACAGCTTCTCTGGGCAACCTGTTCCAGTGCCTCACCATCCTCACAGCAAAGAATCCAAACCTACTCTCTTTCAGTTTGAAGCCCGCACCTCTTGTCCTATCCCAATAGGCCCTTGTAAAATATTCCTCTCCAGCTCCATTGTAGGCTCCTGTTCTTCAGGCTCAACAGCCCCAACTCTTTCAGGCTGTCTTCACAGGAGAGGTTTTCCAGTCCTCTGATCATCTTTGTGACCTCCTCTGGACTGGCTCCAACAGGCCCATGTTATTCTTGTGTTGGGAGCCCCACAGATGAGCACAGTATTCCAGGTGGGGTCTCACAAGATTAGAGTAGAGGGGAAAAATCCCTTTCCTCGACCTGCCAGACACAATGCTTTTGGTGCAGCCCAGGATACAGAATCACAGAAGCCCAAAATGGGTCAGCTTGGAAGGGAACACACTGGGTCATCTGGTCCAACCTTCCTGCTCAAGCAGGGTCATCCCAGAGCACATGGCACAGGTTTATGTCCAGATGGTTCTTGAATATCTCCAGTGAGGGAGACTCTACAGCTTCTCTGGACAGTCTGTTGCAGTGCTTGGTCACCTTCACAGAGCTGCTTTCCAGCAGGCTGGCCCCCAGCCTGTAGAGGTGCCTGGGGTTGTTCTTCCCCACGTGCAGCACCTTGAATTTGCTTTTCTTGACTTTCAGATTATTCTTCTCTGCCCATCTCTTCAACCTGCCAAGGTGCCTCTGAAGTGTAGCACAGCTGTCTGGGGTATCAACCACTCCACCTGGCTTTGTGTCATCAGGGCAATTGCTGAGGCAGCCTCTGCCCCTTTATCCAAGGAACTGATGAATGAGTTAAACAATGCTGGGCCCAGTATTGATCCTTGGAGCATTCCACCAGTGACAGGCCTCCAACTGGACCCTGTGCCACCAGTCACAACCTTCTGGGGTCTTCTGTTCAGCCTGTTCTCAATCTACCTTAATCCACCTCACTCCCCTCCTTAGTTTGCCTATGAGGATGTTGTGAGAGACAGTATTGAAAGTATTGCTGAAATTGAGGTAGACAATATTCATTGCTCTCCCTTCATCCAGGGAGTTGTTTTATCTTAGAAGAAAATCAGATTTTCTGATCATGTCAACCATGATTTCACATTTAGTGAATCTGTGATGATTACTCCTGATCCCCTTCTTATTATCTATGTGGATAGAGATGGCCTCCAGAATGAGGTGCCATCACCTTTCCAGGAGCTGAGGTGAGGCTGACTGGCAGGTAGTTCCCTGCATCCTCCTCCTTGCCTTTTTTGAAGGCAGGGGTGGCATTTGCTTTCCTCAGTCCTCAGGCACCTCTCCTGATCTCCATGACCATGCAGTTGGCTTTCTGGGTGAGACATTTTGTATCATGCAAGAATGTTCTCCAGCAAAGCATGGAGAGGTCAGAAGGCTCATCAAAAGATATGAGGACCCTGTTAAAAGAGGTTTTCCTAATAGTGTCCCACTGTCAGCAACTGGTAGAAATTTCAGTGTCCGGTTTTATAACTCTTCAATAATGCTAGGTCTGTTTTTTGTATTGCACTCCATTGTTTCATATTGTATTGTATTATATTTCACAACATATTATTTTACATGTTGTTATTTATACAAGTAAATCTGATTCCAGAGGACAAATAGTGATTTGAATTGGACTTCATTACATCTTCCTGGCTTCTGGAGCAGCCCACTGGAACATCCCCCACCTTCAAATGTTAGAGTGGCCCTGATGCTCTCATTTTGACACAAGTGCTGAACTAATCTTTGGCTCAGTAGGTGCTGAGGGAATTCTGTCAGATCACTTACACACACCTGCACTTAATGAACATAAAAATGAGGTAGTACCATTTTTAATGACAGAAATTCTCAGATTCTTGAGCTGATAACTTGGTTTGAGAAGGCAGTTACCATTTTCCCAGTGGGAAGAAAGAAAATAATTTTTTTTCTGTTAATAGTAATATCTGGATATTCAATCCACATAATTTTTAATATAACTTTGAATTATCTATGCTAAAAAAATTAAAGAGCTTTATCTAATAAAAAAGTGAAGCATACCTGAAAAAAAAAAAGATATCTTAAATATAAACATTAGAATACTGGAAATAGAAGTAATCTGAAAGGAAAGGCCTATTTTAGAAGTATAGGGATATAGTCTAGTGCATATCTGTGTCCTATATTGCAAAGATAAAGTTTCTGCATAAATTAGTAGGAAGGAATTACTGGAATAAGTTAAGAAAATGTAACTTGATTAAGGCATTGACTTTTCATGTTCCAGTCATGACCATACTGTTGTCTTGTTTTAAATGCTTGGACACTAAAAAGAATTTCTTAAGTTATTTTTTAGGGACTTTTGCTCAGTGACTAGCTTGCTTTCTTTGAACCTGCATTGCATCTGTCTTTGCACACAAAATTCCTTCTGATGTCCACAGAAGCTCTATGAGAAGTACAGGTGTAGGATGCACATTAATTATCTGAGGATTAAAAATCTACGGTGAAAAGACAGAAATTTATTCTCTTCCAAAATCATAGGGGAGACTTACAATGAAGATTAAAGTCTGAAATGTGCAAAGAACTACTCCTCTATCTGTATTCTGTTACTTTCTGACACCTTAAGCCTCCACAGGATAATAGCCTCTTTCATAGGGTGACAGGCACTTTCCTGTGGGGACCAGAGAGACCACAAGCAGGGAAAGTTTATATCTGAATAATGAAACAATGGGTGGTCTTCAAAATCCTCTCCTCCTTTATTCCCTGTTTCCCAGGAGTAATTTTCTCCTGTGGTCAGTTTTTTTTCTGTGCATGTATTTTATCTGATTTACCTGAGCCTCACGAATCACTGTGGTGGCTCAGGTCACTGATCTTCCTGAGTTGCAGCCTGCCTAAAGCCAGAACTCAGCACAGGACTCAGCTGAATCTGCAAAGAGAGGTGGAGTGAATCAGGGTCTTCAAATGCTACAATTAATAATAGTTTGGCTCTTGTTCTGTAAAAGCTTAACATAGTATTTATTACACCTTTGGATTGCAAGGGATCTACTCCAGAAGTAAAGATTACACCTAGAGTTCACAGGATTTGGCTCTGATGTTTCATACATTTGGTAATGCATGCTACAAAAAGGGGAGGTGTTTTGGCTCACAAATGGACCATTTCTTAATAGAAATGGGAAACAAATGCAGCAACCTCTCTTTGACACCAGCCTGCAGAACCCTGTCTGGGGGCACACAACATCAATGTTGTGCAATGTTTGGGGTGTGTGAAGGGGAATGATCTTGGTTCAGCTGAGTTGTGCAGCCTGAGCTCTGTTCATGGTCCCAGCACACTCTGGGGAATGGAGGAGAGATCCAGCTGTCGTGATCTCCAGAGATATCTCCGGAGATACCTGCCTATCTACCTACCTACCTACCTACCTGGGCATCCAACTGCTGCTTGGAAGAGCAGCACACAAAGGCCAGAGATAAGCAGAGACGTCTCAGTTGCACAGACGTTCTGGTTTTTGTTCCCTGAGGACCTTTCTACCTGTTTTTTCATGATTTTCTCACCTTCCTTTTCTTTGTTTCTTTCTCTCTTTTCAGGGGCAGCTGAAGAAAAGGGAATGAGACTGTGGAGTTCCCTGAGTGCTCCTCTTCCTCTCGTTGGCTTTGTGCTGTAAGAGGTCCTGTCACCCTCTGGTCCTGAGCTGTCACTGGGCTGAGCAGTGGCTTTGAAAATCCAGGTCCGGCCAGAGCCTGAGGAAGTCCAACCTTTGATCAGTCACATGGCACCATAGGTGATGTGGCATCACAGAGTCAGGGACTGCACTTTTTAGTCAGGGGTTACCTTTAATCTCTAATTTGGCAAAACAAAGCAAAGCAAAGCACAAATTCCCCTGAAGCATTTAATTTTTTGCCTTTAATGCCAGAGAGTTTAAGTGTGGCAGTTTGGTGATGTGCTATGCAAATTAAAGCTGTGAAAAAACAAAGCTAGTTAAACACAAGTTTTTCTTTGGCAGGTAATTATTCTTAGCTGTTTCCACATGCCTCCTTACATCCATGAAACCCTGGTACATTACGATGAAAGACTTATTTCAGAACTCACACATGCACTATTTTGTTAGCAGTGGAAGCACAAGCAGAACATCTGGGTGCCAAGTTCAAGCAAAGTGCAAGATTTTTTTCTGAATTCAATGTTGGTGTGTCCCATCATGTAACTATGATATATGATAAAAGGAAAAATCACAGCCAAACTCAACCTTGTTCAAAGCAAGGTGCTAGTGAAAGGATGGGATGGAAAATAAGTACTAATGGATTAATGTTCCATGATAAATGTTTTATAAAAGCTAGTGAGTGATTAGATAATTCTTGCTTCCAAAAGCAGGGTTTAAATATTTCTGCTTGGCTGGAAATCAAAATAAATACATCACTTAACTATCTGGTTTATAGGAACATCTATATGAATAAAAAAGTAATAGAGACTTGGTTCCTTTTGTACAGTAGGTGTAATAAATAGCCAGCTATGGCAATGTGCTGCTTACTGTTTGGAGCTGTTATGATACATAAAAAGAAATTATTGCAAGTATTAAAGGTACAGCCAGAATTCTCCTCCGTGCAACAGAGCTACACTGTTCCTAATTAAGACAGTTTTCAAAGGGTTCAACAGTAAATGTTCAGATAAAAAAATCTTCCTCTTAAAGGAAAATGAAGATACAAACATAGAAAAACCTGAATATTTAGATTTATAAAATTTATACAAACACTTGAGCCACAACAATTTTCATTTCCACCAGTACATTAGATTTTGAACACAGGTAGACTTGTCAAAAGGATATAAAGATACTAAGTATAATTCATGATAAAACTTTCTTTTCTGTAGATACATTTATTAATTAATGGATCTCAAAAGAGATCAAAAGGTGAAAATAATTTTATCCCTGGTTTCACTGGTGAAGAAGTCAAGGTGATCAGAAATAAACCAGCTTATTCAGCACCCTCCAGGAAATCAGACTGCAGATGTCTGAGGTCAATTTAATACCATGTTTAAAGGAACATGATAGCACTGATTGCCTTGATTATACCTGATGCAAATGCTTGGATAGACACTTGATACTTTCAGCTTAAGGAACTGTCTTTAGAGGGGCAGTGTCCTCAAACCAGATCACGATGGTGCCTTCCATGCAGTTTTCTCAGAATAACCAATACAATTTCAAATAGCATCTACAATAATTCAATCTCGGAGGCCTGGCTGGACTTTGAGGAAAGTTGAAAGAGAAAAAGCAGACCCTATCACATGAATGAAAATACTCTACTGCTATGTACAGTTGCTGAAACATGGATAAGAAGGTTAGAAAAAATTATGCAAACTCTAAGTCACAGTTGCAGCCACAGTCACAGTTCATTGACTTAACAGAAAGCAACCAACACAGGAATGAATGTGTGAACTGTGGGGAGGAGGACACAGAAGTTATTTTACTGGAACATCAAATTAAAAGTAAAGCAGAATAATGCAGAGAAATGTGTTCATGCTCTTTCCTTCTGTCAGCTTAGCATCTAAGTCTGTACTCTGCTTCTTGTTGAGCACCCTTGATTTTGTTCACGTCACTCTGGCTTGCCTGGGTTATTGTCCAGTTCCCTGAACTTTGGAGAGATTGTCCTGGCCAGCAGTTTTGGGCTCAGGCAGACTAGCCCTAAAACTGAGCAAATATGGGGGTCCCCAGTCTGTGCTGAAGTCTGTGCTATCACAGCTGTGCTGCAAACAGTCCTCAGATACTCCTTAAAATGCTTACTCAGGAATGTCTGCTCACACTACACTCACTCCAGTGTAAACACACCCTTAAAGCAGATGTAGAACATGCCCCAGAGGGAGATAATGCAACACCCAGGGATGGCTGGTGAATAAAGCAGCCTACATGCAGTCACTCTGCCCTGCACATTCGTGCTAAGATGAAGGTCAGACTTCAGCTTGGTGCAAAGCCTAGTGGAGCATGACAGCCACATAAAATACGATATAATAAACATATGGGAGTGTTGCTTTCTTCTGCTGCTATCAGTCTTATGGATGTCAGTGGAATGAAGATTTGGCCTGTGTTGTATTGCCCTACAGTAGTTTTACAAACAAGGTAGCTTTATATGGCTTTGGAGTTTAGCTACTGCTGCAAAAACAAGCTCTGTAGAAATGTTTGGTGTGAGAGTATTTATAGAGAGGCTACACTGGTTTCTATTGTATTAATGCTGAGGCTCTCTTGAAGTTATGCAGAGCATAATTATTTTCCATTTCTGCTAAGGGAGGGGTAGAAAAATTATACTTTTATGGAAAGATCCCCGGTCCTAATATCCCTGGTTTAGAATAAACCCCTTTATGAAAGTACTTGAATTAAGCTGTGCACTGAAAGTCAATAGAAGAAACTCTGCGTTGAATTGTCTTCATGCAAGCTACTAGGAAATGCGTCTGGTGAAGCTGTGCAGCACATCCATGAGTAAAGATACATGACCACCATTGCAATTTAATACACAATTTCCTCTGAAGTTCAACAAACACTGGAATTTGGGTTTGATGTGTGCTGAAGCCTATTTCACAAAACGTGGTCACACAACTCACATATAATTGAAATAGGAGCTGATTGCTTTGAACAGCTTTGATCAAATGGACCCAAATTTTGTATGTATCGAACTTCACTATATTTTCAAAATATATTTCTAATATTAAAATGTTGTCAAACACTGGAGAAAGAGCTGTTCTTATGACTGTTTTATAACAGTTATTTAAACATTCTCACCAGAGCATGAAACAGTGCCCACGAGTAACTTGAAGAGAATGCAGGAAAATCCTTTTCCCTGTGTGGTGCAGAAGTGACTTGAGGGCTCCCATGTACCACTGTTGCCTTTCATATTGCTGAACATCTTAAAAAGTAAAACAGAACTATCACATGTAAATCCATGGGATGTGTGTGAAGGTGGGGAAGTTTCCTCCCTTCCCACTGATCCCTATGAACTGAGCAATAACACATTTCTCCAAGTGCAAAGTTTGGGGTCAGAATGTGGGTTTTGCCAGAAGAAGGCCTGGGACAGGGTTGTAACGGTGCTTTTGAAAATGACCTTTCACCATAAAATTAAGTTTTTCTAGTGCTTATAGAATTTGGGTCATTGGGGTGTATCCTGCGGTATTTTGAATCAAAACTGACAGACACTGGAGTGCATGTTACCATCCCTATTTGTCTGAGGGGCTGGGATGGGGTTGGTGCTGTGCCTGTGTCCTCAGCCACGGGGAAGTTTGGATTTTCCAGTCTTGAAGTCACACAGAGGGGTGTGCTCATGCAGGCCAAGCATGCACTCCTATCTCAGGTAGGAGCAAAGTTTATACACCACAGGCAAAGGCAAGCTTTCTTCAAAGCATGGATCACACAAAAAGCCCAAATAGGGTTTTCCAGACCACTTTTTGAGGTACCTATCTCTCCTTAATGGCTATAAAGAGAGTGTAGGGTGACTGGCCTCTGAAATTAGTTGCTTCCATTGATATTGTGAATATCCACTGAGTGCCACCTGAAAAGGATTTGCTTCCTCCTGGCCCTCTGAAGATTGACCCCATTCACTCAGGCTGTGCTCCTGGGTGAGCTTTTGCCCCTGCCTGAACTCAGATAGAGTGAAGGTTTGTTTATATCCAAACTGAATTAAAATTTCCAAATAGTACAGGGTATGGAGCTGTGTGAAAACTGCAGCTCTGACTCCAGGGAGTCTTGGTTTACAGTGAACCTCTTGGACAAAGAAACACGAATTTTCTGGTTTTCCCCACTCCTCTGATTCCCCCACGATGAGCCAAAGGAATACAGCCAGTGAGGGAGTGGCTCCGGCTCTGCTCTTGGGGCTTTTCACTCAAACGAAGACGCTGACTCCTCACGAAGCTACTAGTAGGCTAAGTGTAAATCTGCTTTCCCACCCCAAGGACTTGCCTCTGACTATGCACAGAAATTTATAGTTTGTTTTTAAAAAAAATATTGCTCCCCATTACCCATAAAAGAGAGAGGCTTGTTGGAGCTGCACACCTCCCAGGCACAGTGCTATTGGTTGCCCTGCCAGCCCCGTGATGTAAATTACCTTTGCACTTTGTAATAGAGTCAGCACCATGACAGGAACTCACACATCACTCAGTTGGCTAAGGGTAATAAAGAGGAAAATCAAAAGGAGCATGAGTTCATGCTGGAGGTATGTGCAATCAAGGAGAGAGATTTATGACAAAAGCTGAGTTATAATATTAAAGGGTATAAACAGCTTCTTGCTGTTATGTTTTCATACACCCCGTGTTCCTTCAGTAAGTATAGTGTTAAGTTTGGGGGAGACTTAGCTGTGAATTTTTGCCTTCTTAAAAAGGTCTGGAAAAACAAACTTGCATTTATATGGCATAAAAATCATTGCTAAGGTTCAGCCTGCCAGTGTGGATAAGTACAAGGTAGCAGCTTCTGGCTAACAGGCATCAAAAGCATGTTTTGAAAGTCTGGTATGATGATTCTCTTTTGTTGACAGAGGTTTAGCTTCTACAAAACTCACTGGGCCTATTCACCACACTGCAGTAACATCCATCATCAGTAGCCACTCAGGTGTTCACCAGTATTCACCAGAAGCAGTGCCAAGTCCCTGACACAGGAATGGCCTCAGTGCCAACTGTACCCAATTTATTCTCCTCAGAATATCATGTCTGTGACATTATCTGAGCATCCTCTGGTACAGAGTAGGAATGGCTGTGCTGTCTTGGGCCAAAGCTTTACCCATCCCAATTTCTGTTGCAGATGCTGAGGGAGCACCACTCTCTCAGGAGATGGCACACTGATGTCCTTGGTTCCATGCTGGCGACTCCCCACAGAGCTGCTCCATCACCATCAGAGTCCCTGGGCATGGTCTGCAGTCCCAGTGATGGGGGCCAGCAGCCCTGCATCCTCCTTCCCCTCTACTCACACTAACCCCTGCCTCCTAGTGGGACAAGCGGTTGGTGTAAAAAAGAATAAAGAAAAGAAAGAATAAAGAAAAGCTGAATAAACAACAAAAAAAAATTGTAACTTGGAATTAGCTCAGAACAGAATTTTAGAATAACTGAAATGCTGCAGAACCATATAACCAAAATTAGACCACTTCAAAGTGCTTTTTCATCTCTGTCTTTGTTACCAAGAGCAGCTCTTTGCACTTGCTAGCCCTATATGATCTGAGTTGCCCCATAAAACTGCAAAGGGAACATTTCTGGTGTCTGTTTCTTCTAGAGATCTTTATGCCACTTTTATTCTCATCTGGGAAACCAATATCAGGCCTAGGCACTGAGATCTCCTGCCCACTCTTTGCTCACATGAAGTCGCAGCTAAGATCACAAAGTCCCTAAGGGCTGGTGTATGCTGTGCATGGTGTGTCAGCCCTTGCTCTGGGATGCCCATTTTTCACCCCATCTCACCCCAACTCTGCTGGCTGCAGTGAGATAGAGAGGGAGCCAGGTTTAGCCCCAAAGAGATCATCTCATAGTTTGATAAAAGGAAGAATTACAGAATCATAGAATCAATTAGGTGGGAAAAGACCTCTGAATGTATGGAGTCCAGCCTTTGACTGAACACCACAAGGTCAACTAGACCACGGCACCGATTTCTACATTCAGTCTTTCCTCAAACACCTCCAGGGACAGTCAACAGAAAGTGTGGAAAACATCAGCCCACTTTTTATATTAAAGCAAAAAGGATGAAGCAGATGTTTTTAAGTAAACATGGACTCTTGTTATGCATTTCTGAGAAGTCAAGAGAAGCTTTTTCAGAAGCAGGAGTAACCCATGAATTTAAAGGAGTTTTAAATACTGTACTTTCCCATAAAACTATAAAACCCTGGCAGAAAGCTCAGCAGCCAATCAAGGAGGAATGAACCTGAGCATGTTACAACTCAGATTACCAATAAAAATGTCAGGCTAAAATCAGAAGTGGGTAGTTTTATAATCTTGAACTGAAAGTATTTTTTTAATTGCTTTCAAATGGGGAACTTAACAATGTAATTAAATATATGTATAAAAAGCCCCAAAGTGCTACAATCTGCTTTACTATCTGACTTTGTCAAGCTGATTATTATTACAATAGGGGAAATGGTGGATTTGAATGTCTTTTCTCTGGCACTGCAATTTCCCAGCTGTTTTATTGGGATTGTATTAAAACTGGTCAAAATGTACGCTGCTGCTTCCATAAAAACTAGTTGAGCATTAAGAGTTAATACCAGCATTTCAAAATCATTAAAACCAGCCTATAGCTGTAGATTAGTGTGGGGTGAGATGTGTTATTTGAAGCAGGTGTGATCTGTCAGGAGCAGTGTTTTGGCATTTTACAACCAGTGGGGCTACGTGCACAGCTGTAGACTGAAGAAAAATGGACCAGCGTGGGTACAATGGGCGGCTTTGTATATATGCTGCTATTTTGCTAATGCACTTTTAGCATAGATATAGATAAACAGTTCAAATATTGATTGGTATTTTGTGGTATTAATAGGCTCACTTTAATCTGGTTTAGTCTCTAAAGTATATTACATTGATCAGTGACCACTGATATATTTTCTTAGTGAGACTAAATTATGGTCTTACCCAAAGAATATGTCTGTAAACAAAAGTGCCTGGAGGAATAGTTTGGATAGTGAAAGAGAGCTGAGTATGTGTCAGTCAGGTGTAAACTGCTGGAAATAACCTGTTACTGTTTATGGGCCAGCTTGTACAGATTGCTTCAGAACAGAGTTGGGTGGGAGCCAGCAATCAAACACTTATTTTGTTGGAAAATGCCAGTATGGGGAAACAGAAGTATTCCATAGGAATGTGTCAGGCCTGATGAAGTTTTGATGAAATACAAACATGGTCCTGCTGGAAGCCTACCATGTTCCTGCCAACCCGCACAGGTTGTTGTTGGACCAGAAGTTGTTTATTCTTCTAAGGCTCATGTTGATAGGGCTGCCCCAGCCTCCACAGGTCCTGACCCTCCCTGGTGCTGCTGGGGCTGGGCAGCGAAGAAACCCTGGCTGAGGCTTAGAGGGTGATTTGATCATGAAAATTTCAAATTAGTATCTTCGTTATGACAAAACAAATTTTTTTACGTGAATTTTCTTTTCCATGGGGTGTTTTTATATTTCTAATTTTCCAAAAGGTAGTGAGGTTTGCAATTATTTCAAGTAAAGGTATCTTCCCAAGAAAAGAAAATTTCAACTTAATCTCTTATAGCTGATGGCACAGAAATGCTACTGAAATGATACACATGGATTACCCAAACTTTCATATAAGCTTCTTGGGTTTTGTCAGCAACATGTAGTGGTCTTCCACTGTTTAAAGCAGTAGAATCCTTAATGTCATAGTACAAAACTTCCCTGATATTACTGTTTAAAAGAATGTTATTTATTATACTGCAGAACTAGTGAAAAGTATTTTTTTAGCTATATGGTGGAAACAAAATATAATTGAAATATGTAAACTCTGTAAGTTTATGGAAATGTTGAGTTAAACACCATAAAGACTGATAAGTAAATTTTAAGAACAAATAGATTTCTGTGAGTTCTTATAGATAACATAGATAGTGCTCTTTCCTTTGCTGTAAATATGACAGTTTGTTTTTCTTCCCACCTATACTGATTTTTTTTCCATTGTAATTCATTTTTCTGCAGTGGAGCTACTAGTGATTTATACTAGTGCAAATAAGAATCAGAATTGGGAGCATTACTTTCAACCCAGCAGTGTCCATTTAATGGCCACAGTGGGTAAAGGCAAGAGCTCTCAGAGAAGATTGTTTATCCTTATGGGAAGGGACAATAAAAACCACAGGGGATTTCCCTTCTGGCCTGGATGGAATTTTAAGAGATGGAAAAGGGTAATTTTTATTCTACACTTTAATTATCCAAGACTTTTGATGTTACTGGTAGATATCAGTATAAATCTCAAGGGCATGAAGTTAATGGAATTACATTAAGGGTGAATTTTCCTTAAGGAGCAATTCACACACTCTGCTTTGCAGCTAGGAGTACTATAGGTCAACAAGGCTCTCCTAATTATTACAGATTATGTGAAACATGACTACTTAGACCACAGAAATATGTACTGTTCAATTACACATGTATAACCAAAAGGACAATATTATTCTGAATCTTTCCTGTTGAACAAAATCCTAGAATTTTTTACTACTAGACTGCAGCCAGGAGCACTGGTATGTTAGCTGGAGGACTGCAAGTATAAAACAAGGTCTTAAGAGTTTAATCCTCATTTTTGTACTTAAATCTTGTACTGTTTGCATTCTCTGTTACTGGGACATTCACACGATCCCTGGTGACTCCTGGGACACAAAATGTGTATCCTGTGCAGCCAAAGGAGCAAAGCCAGCCCTGTCACATAATAAATAAAACTGCGGAAGATCACATGTTATAACATCCTGAAGGGTGCAGTAAGTGAAGTCAGGCTAAGGAAGAACATATTCAGAAAGGCCTGTGAGGCAAGAGCAAGTATTTTCAGTTCAAATTATCACAATGGGAGTGCGAGGGCATTATTTCCATCATCTCTGGTGGTAAAACAGAGGTGGGGAGGAACAAGGACAGAGATAAAGGAGGAGAGCTACCACCACCACTTCAATGTCTCCAGTGCATAAGAGTGGCCATCATTAAAAAACGAGCAGTGGTCACATGAGGTTATATGATATTATAACCTCCCTTTTGGGAAGAAAAGCTATTCTGTGGCAAGGCTTGGAAATTACTTTTGCTGAAGACTGGTGTCTATTTGGAAATCATCCATGTCTCTGGGAGAGGCCAGTAGTTTGCTCTTATTGATGGTGAAGTTATGGTAGAAATGATTTAGAGGGAAAACTGTGTTCTGAAAGGGCAGTGGCAGGAAGAAAAATGTCTCTATGTACACAGTGGCTCAGTCTGCAATACCATTAATTTAAAGACTTCCTATGCTTTACTGTCATTAACACATTGTAAACACATGAAGCTAACTATTCATAAAATAGCATCCATTTCATGGCCCAGATCACTCCTCTCTTGTGGGAAACCATGCAGGAAGAGCAGGGAGAGGCTCTGGGGAATACGAAAAATTTCAGTATCATTCCTTAAGGGAAGATAATATTTCTCTGGCCCATAAACAAACAGCTCATTTGAATGTGAGAATTGGTATAGCTGCAAAACTGCCATACGATCCAAACTCCAACTACGCTCCGTGATTCTGCATCCCATCAGTACAGCAGAAGGTAACTCTGGGGCTACAGCAAATCCTTGTGCTTAATCCTCAGCCTGATGCTTGTGCAGGTCTCACTCTGGAAGAAGTTAAGCAGAAAGTCATACAATCTGTGGCAGATAAGATAATTGAAAATTATAAGGTCTCAGATAAAGTAATATGATGAGGTCTGGATTTCAAGGAGGACACGGCTATGCTCAACATTAAGAAAGCTAAATACAGTGATAGAAGATTTAAAAATAAATAAAGATTTCTCAAGAAAAGTTGAAAGAATTGAGTTTATTTTCTCTATCACATAAAAAAAAAAAAGTAGAGTACATCTGTTTCTTCAATGTGACATGGGTTACTCTTGTTCCTTTTTCCAGGCTGGTGGATATATTGGATCATAAGTCCATGAAAAATAATAGATTTTGAGTCAACAGTGCAATGTCAAGCTAAGGACAGATTCTGCCTCGCCTCTCTAAAGACAGCATCTCTCTGTTGCCACTATATTTCCAGTTATCACTGTCATCTGCTAAGCAACAGCTCTGCCCTGTTTCTCATTCTGCATTACTCTGTATTTCTAGAAACCTGCTTCTAGTCACTGCTGCAACTCCTCCCCATGTTTTTTGTTCCTATGGACATCAGCTCGGCCAAAAGTTTGCTGAAAGCATAAAAAAGGTACTTTCACTACTCTGCTGAGTTCTGGGGCAGGAGAGTGGGAGGGAAGAGGGTCCACCTCGCACCCCTGCATTTTCACACTCACACATCATGAAGGCCATGGAGCCAGATTGGAAGGGGCAGAGGATGGTGTCAGTCTCAGCCTTTCATTTCCAATTAGAGATGTTGTATATGTGTCTGTGCTACTGAGGACAGTCTGGTCTCCTGTAATGAGATATAAGCTTACAGAAGAACTAGACTAATTGTCCCAGCAAAGTTCTGAAAGAAATCATGTGGTAGTGAGTATAAAGAAAAGATCTAACAGTCTCTTTCAATTAATATTACTTGTATTACACTTGAAATGTATACAGTGCTACATGAAGGAAAGCACATACCACCAGTGCGAGAAACAACTTCCAGCTCTGTAAGAAGTGGGAAACACATTTTTGCTCAAGTGAGGTTTGACTTAAACTAGTGGCACTTTGGGCAGCTGTTAAACTGTATTCTGAACTGGCATCTGCAGACATCTTATCACATCCAGATTGAAGCAGAAATTGGACAAAGATGTGAATGGCCATTGTTCATCTGAAAGCTATTCCTGTGTTCTCAGTAAAACTGCTGATATTTGAATTGGGGAAACACCCCCTCTCTCTGTTATATTGTTTCACCCCTCCAGCAGTAGCAGTTTTGTTTTCTTGTAGTGAGCCCCTCTTTTGGACTGCCTGTGCTCAGGCAGCAAGGGCTGGGGTGTGAGGGGACCCACTCTTTACTTGTCATCTTCTCCAGCATAAGACTGACAATGTCAGAAAGCCAGCATCACTTGCAGTGCAGCAGAAAGAAAACCTACAACACTTGGTTAAATGGTTGCACAAGATATAGGTGTATACTTACGTATATGTGTAAATTTCTCTTGACAAAGAAATGGCAAAGTGCAGCTGGGCAGAACAATCATCTTGGCCTTCCTTTACATTTCTTCTTGTAGAAGTTTATCCAGCAAGAGAACCCACTGCTCCACTGAGCAGAGATAGGGCAGAAGCTTTGGGATGTGTTTTTGCCTCTGACTGATGGACTCTTAGATTTGAAACCAGGCATGCAACTTCCCTGAGACCCAGCTGCTGTGCCAATAAAACAGACTGGTGAAAGATATCTCCCTAAGGCATGGCGAGGAGGAATAAATAGTTGAATGAGCATTGAGGTACTCATCTGAAAGGCACTTGATACTGTCAAATAATTGTTATATTCTTTATTCATTGATAAATAACTATTTGGACAGTCCTTGGGAAAATGTGGCCATTTGAAAAGAGTCCAATAATATTCTTTACAGGAAAAGCAATGACCATAAATTTGAACATGCTTTATATAGGTTACATCTGAAGAATGAAAATATATCTGTAGATTAAATTACTACATTTGTAGAGTATAAGAATAGGATATAGTCATAATCTCCCTTTGAGTAAAGCAGGCAAAAGAAAAAAAAACCAAAACAGCTGCTTTGCAAAGTTTCTAGATGCATAGTTCAATAAAACCTTGATGTATGTAGGATGTATAAGCAGCACTGAGCTTGGATATATTAATCTCCAAAACCCTTTATTTTGCAGCCAAAATATGCCTACATGGAGTAGATTAAAAATATTTATACAAGGCAAAATTCCAAGGCTAGTGAACATCCTGTTGCCAAAGACATTTTGCGGACAACAATATATCATTTTACCACATACAGTAGTTACTGCTTTCACAGTGAAAGAATATGATAACATAGATATATACACATGAAATTCAGAAATTATGTTTGTGCCCACAAGTTGACTGAAGTGTCTCATATGGCCATGCAGGAGACCAAATCCTCCAAGTGACTGCAGATGCCCTCTTTCCAGGCTGTGAATAATTGTTTGAACTCCAGGAAAAAGCTGTGTAGGTTAAAAAAAAATGTTATTTAGACATGATGGATGTCTTCGGTTGCTAGCTGTAGACTTGGAGTGAGTTGCCCTGCTGCACCACAGATTTTCTAAGTGAGGCAAGGCAGTGCTTTAAGACCTTCACATCATCTTTAGAAACATAACTGACATGACAAGCCAGAGTTAAAGCTTCCTATGCCCTTCACTGGTGGGCCACAGAAACCTATTCAGAAAAACAAATCAAAGAGGAGAAGAGTGGGTCAGGCCAAACATCCACACTGTCCAGAGCCCCATGTCTGAGAGCAGGCTTTGAATTATTTCTATTCCATGAGTGTGCCTCATCTCCTTGAACCTGCTCCTGCATCCCATTGGAATGAGTTCTGATATTTTATTTCTTACTGTTACATACTCCCACATTTTTTCCAGGCTGCCATGGGTTCATCTCATTTGTTAAATCCCCTCTTGAAAAAAATGAGGCCAGTGACCATCTCCTTCAAGTTCAACTTCTTTGAGAGACATAACTGTACATATTTCTGTAAGATCTTCCTCAGGCTGAAGACTCTAAGCCAAATTTTGTGTTTCTTTGGTGGAAGTATGTTGGAGTTGCTCTTTCTGTAAAGAAGCCCCTTGCAACTCTGAACTCCTCCCCTTGGTGGGCAAATCCATCCTCAAGGAAGCTCACCCCTGATCCTGTCACTATGGTTTGAGCCTGTTCTATATTTCCACACCCCTGTGTTTTGTTATTAGTTACCCTATGTATCAATCTAAGTTCCACTCCTCTTTTGTTCCAGAAAGTTCGTTGTAGTATAGTTATTAATTGGTCACGTACCCCTGTTCCCTCCTTCCTCTCCAGCTCAATGGTCAAGCTAGCCTGGCTTTGCCCCTACTCCTCCCCTCACCTTGTCCCTGATTTGTTACCACCTTGGTATGAAAACTCCCGCACAGCCTTTGTTCTGGGCTCTTGGGAGATGGATCTAACTAAGTAAACACCTGTTACTGCCACCCCAAGAGTCTCTCCTTATTCCGCCAGCAGTCGTGGATCTGGGAAACCAACAAGAACCCTAAAACCCTATCTCTGGGCTCGTGGGTCTCTTGGAGAGACTGCTCTCCCCCTTCGACTGACCACTGGCTCGGTCCTAGGGACAAAGAGACACCACGACCACCGGCAGCCTGTCCCAAGGTTGCCCACGGTCCCGACACCGATGAACTGATATTAAATAGAAGTATTTCCTCTTCAGTGCCCATCTTTATTTCCTTGTCTCTCTCTTACTAGGTTGCTATAATCTCTTAGAGATCAGGGGATGAGGACACAATGCTCAAACTGCACATGAACCAAAGATTTATATCACAAAATAATGCCAATTTTTGGTGCCTTTCTTTTTTCTTTTTGTTTTTCTCTTACTTGTTCTTTTTTTCTTCTGTATTCCCTTCCAGAAACATTTCTGTTTTGTAAGTTACTTTGGTATAGGCCTTCTATGGGCTCAACCTCCCTCTGGTGGCTCCTGTCTATCTTCGTTTACTATAGACAGAACTCAGGGAAACTGTGACCCTAAAGCATACATACCATAAGTACTCCATGTTAAATTTCTAAAATGAGGAGGAATTAATCCAGACTTCTATTTCCCAGTTTGTTTTGCTCAAAACCCCCAAATAAATCTGTAAAAATTAGCCTGAGAGACACAAACAGTATTGCAACAGAACATGTCAAATATGATTACTTACATTAATTAGCAATTCTCAGACTTAGTTAATTTAATGAAGTGTGGTTATCTCCAGTTTTGGTAAAATAATCCTGTTGTTCTGCCAATTTTATTGAGAAAAATAAAAGCAAGGTACATGGAAAATACTAACATTAGATAGAGATCTTAAACATGCTTCAAAACCAGGTATCTCAACATTTTGCTTAACAAAAATAAGTCTGAAATAAAAATTTTAAAAAAGACAATAAAAACTGTCTTTTCTGGATGATGCTGGGAAATAAAAAAACCCTACTTTTGTTGGGCATTAAATGAAACAGTTTTCATCCTGGCACCCTGTTATTAATGATAAAGTTAACATCATTTTTGTGTTTTCACAGCATGTTTCTAAAAACAATTTATTTGGCTTAGTTTTGATGTTCACTTTGAGTTTTTTAAAGAGGTTAGAGATCTATGAAAAGAACGTAAGGCAATTTCTCGGATATTTTTCAGTCTGAAAAGGAAATATTTCTTAAATAAAAAAACTCCAAACAATTAAATAATGATTCTTTCACATTTACTTTTGAACCCTTTGGTTAGATAAAATTGAATACTAATACAAATCTGGAATTTTGGACTATGTGAAAAATGGCTTAAGAAGTAATTTCAATACAAAGAAATGCAAAATGTCAAAATTTTCATTTCAAAGTGTGTACTTTCTTCATATTGCTTAGAATTTTCCAAACAAAATTGCAAAAAACAATTTGTTGCCCAACCACTTGCACTTTGTCAGGATTTATTTATTTGTTTACTTTTTTTGTTGTTTGTTTGCTTTAAAACTCTTGGGCAAGCAGATGTAATCTGCTCTAATTATAATGTCCCATTGTACAATAATTTGTCCAGTTTTTTAACTCTACACACTCTGAACATGAACCTCATCTTAAAGAAACCAGAGCTAAAAAACTGACTTTATAAAATAAATGAGTATCAGGGATTATGCTGTTTTGTCACACAGAATAATAAACTAGCTAAATAAACTTTATTGGAGTCAATATGCAAAATTATTTAAGATGTTCCATGGTACACATCAGTGTCAAATTTCTTAGATGATTGCACATTCCAAAACCACTTAATTTACAGTGAAGGAAGGCTGGACTCTGCTTTTTATCTTTACCAAGCTTTCAAGCAGAAATAAATACTCAGGCCTCTCCAAAACTAAAACAGAAGCCTCCCAAAACCTAAAAGTACCAGAGAAAAGATGAGAACTTCTCCATTCCAAAACAAAGCTGCTATTGGCAGCTACATTCCAGGACATCCTGTTTTGATTTTTCTGTTTCATCTATTCTTCATCTCAAGTGTTTTTCAAACACTTTCAGTAAAGATCTTTAAACAATTGTAGAAATGTTTTCTTTCAATTAAAAAAAAAAAAATTAAAGGGTACATTTTAGCCAGAGAAGCCCTTTGGGATGGTTCAGAGCATTCTGAACTCAGTGCCACTGAGATATCACCCTCACACGGGTATACAAGGACCATTTTGTGTTTGCAAAAGTGGTGTTCTGCATTGTGCTTGAGGCATCAGGTGTTTCCCTGCTCCCAGACTTTAGGCATCCTCTACACAAGACCTGATCCTGCAGACACTGACACGTGGTAATTGGCAGTTCTGACAGACACAAAGTCACTTTGACTCAAAGTTGTTCAAATGCATGAAGTCAGAGGCATGGAAGTGTAACACAGAATTAAACACAATCTCGCTTTTTGTTTTCCATCCAACTCTTTTTTTCCTGAGCTACACATTGTAGCAAATACTTGTTTACTTCTGCATTTCCCAAGACTTTTTCTCCCCTACTATTGTTTGGTAATGACACTATTCTATAGTAATGATAAAAATATTTTGAATGCATTATATATTAAGGCTGTTGTTGATTGAAAATTACTTCAAGATATATATAAATTGCTTTTAGTTATGTTTTACCTCCTTTTGCACTCTATATTCTATTAGAAAAACATTTGGCCTGCTTCTTTTTTTTTTATTTTTTAAATAAAACAAGCCCATTCTTTTCCAATCTGGCAAATAAAACTTAATAAAATTATATTCTTTGATCTCCACCTAACAAAGAACTGTATATTGTTAAATGAAGTGGAACTGCAGCTACACAGTTTGCTGTGGACACACACTCCTGGAATCAATTATCTATAGATTTTAGAGGAGCACAGAATTTACAGACTTTTCAAATGGGAACTGATGGTGAGCTGAAGGAAAAACACAGATGTTTCATAGTGGTGCAATGACAAGAAAGAGATCAATAAAACACTATGAAGGAAAATTTTAAGGGAAATAATATTTCCAGATTTATATATAATATTTCATTGGGCACCACTGGAGGAAATAATTTAATTATTTGCAGAGTTAAATCGGTACATCTTTTTAAATGGTTTCTGTGAGAGTTTCTGAATAGTATGGAAATTTAATTGCAGTTTTAATACACCTAAATATTAAGTAACTTTTATGTATCGCATATTAATAAAGTGGCAATATAATGTCCACTCGCCACACAGCAGGAAGAGTGCATTGCTAGAAAGTTCACCACAATCAGCAAGGGTGATGGAAACTGCCACTATTACAGCTGCTGCCAGAACCATGGCTGTGCTTTGCTGGACATTCACAATGCATTATGTGCCACAGTGAAGGAAATGCTTGTAAGTTTTCTAGCTCACCATCAACAGATGACTGCTCTGAGCAAAGGGTTTATAAAAGGAGGTCCAGCTGTGTAACCATTTGATGCCAGACACATTCATATCCACATCCAGGAACTGTTATCTGAGTGTGGAAAATTGGACAAAGAATTGCACAGGCTTCCTTTGCATTCAGTTGAGAAAGAAAGGGCCTCCAAAGAGAGATTCTATTTCCCCAGTGATTTTAAAAACAGTGTAGAAGGTTGAGTCAGATACTGACACTAATGCTGTGGATACCTACAGCAGGCCAAACAAGTCTCACGGGTGCCTCTGTGGGTGATTCAAGCCAGCTGAACAGCTCAATTCAGCTCCAAATCAGCAGTACTAGTTATAGTTACATGCTGAATCTGCATCTGCTTCACCTCGAGTTGGTATGGGTGTCAGGCAGAATGAGTTCACAACTTACCTCAAAGTCCTCCTAGGTGCATCCCTGGGATATATGGAGAAAGCATTTTAACAAGTCCTAGAGCTTTGATAAACATAACATATGTGAATCATATGCCTTAAGAAAACCAAAACCCAAACAGTAAAGATCTATTTACCTTTCAGCTTCACCTCTAGTTTGTCACAGTAGATAAATTGTCTTTAGAATTTTGGCTTAACGCAGTGTTGCTCTTTGGTAAGGCATCCAGAGTGACAGATGAAGACAAAACAAGACATGAAATAAGCTGTGAAGGTTTGTACATCTGGCAGAAAGGTAAAATCAGGAGCTGATATGAAGAAAGCAGTGCTGGTCATGGAGTGTAGTATGGAGAAAAGTGAAACAAATAAAAGATTTATCAAACAAAGTAGAACAGATATGGATTTTGGACAAGGAGTGAGAAGGATGTTTCTAGCTATCTCACTTTGAAGGTTCTGTAGGGAAGTCAAGAGGTTTTTGTTTACTTATCCTTTTCTTATGCTCCTTTTTGCTAGCTATCAGCCCTTACATTTTTAGGTAGAAAAATGAAGGTGAAGACCTTTCCTATTGATGGATTTGCTGTCCACAGTGCTCTGAATTAAAAATGTGGATCCTTTTTGATACCTGCTGTCCTACATTATCTTGATTTGAGTCTTACATTTTCTCTTTTCATGTAAATATTTCAGACTACTCTTCCTCATTTAGTTGAATTTGGCAAAACTACAGGAGTATCGTGGGGCAGGGACAAATAAAAAACACTAAGTACTTCATTCTAGGTGTGATTGTTTTCTTCCTACAAGGCATACTTCTTGGAGCTGGGAGGGTCAAGTTCCAGCTGCCACCTTTTCCATATCACCCTGAAATCCAAGAAATAGGAGCCCTGAAGTCATTAATTATTCACCTTATAGATAATGGAACTGCAGCTCTGGCAAGTGCCCTGACCATGAGACCATCATGCCATCCTAGGAAATAGTCATATCCACTCCCTCACTGGAGTGTGGGCTGCTACAGAAGTTGGATGTTACCGTGAAGAACATGAAGAGCCCAGCTCTGTCTGTGGTTATCCACCAATGAAGCAAGTTATGAGGGTCTAAGTGTAACTAAAATTAAGGACTTATATAATTCTTTCAACTTATACGGATGAATTAATGAATTCAGGTGCCTACAAGGCCAGGCAGCTCTAGGAGCTAATTTGTTCTCTGGGTTTGAATAGATTTCAGGATTCCACCTGGGCACCACTCCTGAGGAAGTGGAAGCAGCAATTATCAGAAGTGGGAAAATCAGAATGATGTTTAAACCCATGGCTCCTGTTTACAGCCTTAGCATGTGCCAAGCACAGCTGCACTCAACATTTATCAGTGAAAAAGAGGCCTCCAGCTGTCTTGTTGACAGGTACTAACCTTGCTTTGCTCTGCCACAATAATAGATTGTACTTATGATCAAAAATAAAGTATTCTGTTATACCCCTGTAGCCACCCACCCTTTCTGCCCTGTACTCATCAGCATTTACACACACTTTCAGTAATTCAGTGCTCGTGCAACTGTGCAAACAATAACACTAGATAGCACTGTTTCTTTTTAAATCTTCTTTACAGATCTCTGTTTGAAACATAATCCTGACCTAACCATGCCCTCCTCTTCTTGAAATGGGATGGTATTTGAAAATATGATGGTACTATGAAAGCCTGTGGAGATGAGAATGGGGACATTTAAGCTGAAGTGTTTGATCTTTGCACTCAGAGTTAAGCATCATTTAGACAGCCAAGTGGCTTAATTTTCACAAGAGTAGACTGACTGCAAATGTGCTGGGTAATTAACATCCCAACAGTCCATTTAAGTAACTTAATAATGTTATCCCTGATTTACTGAGTAGGCCTCTGGCTCACAAATCAATAGCACACCCAGAAGGAGATCCCAGAGCACGTAACTCCCCCTCCAGTGCTTCTCTTCATTAAGCCATGAGTCAAGTTTAAACTGCTACAGATATTTTGTGGATAGAATGGGTAACCTCCCGCAGCAGGTGGGGTCAAAACACAGGCATGCCCTCACCAGGGACTTCCTAAGTAATATCAGATCTGCCCACACCTTCATTCCCTGAGCAACTTCCCAGGTTTTGACTGTCTCACAGAGAGAGTAAAATCCAGCCTCAACCCAGTAGTGGCAGTAACATGAGCTCCCCCCAGGGCCAAAATTTTTGATCACACACTCAGAAATATCTATGTGAATAATCCCCCTTTTAATGTTATTTCTGTATAAATTATGCACTGCTCCTTTCCAGCCAAGATTTTTTTTATCAGCAGAAGTTATTTGGTAAGGTTTTTGTTTTCATACTGAGTTTTGATTACAGAGGAGGGAAAAAAGAGCTTCATTTCATTTTCACAGTATCTCTCGGCAGAGCAAGCACTCCTGTTTCTACTGTGGGATTTTGTTTTTCTCTACAGTATGTCTTGACAAATAGCCCTCTCTGATTACTGTGCTTGCACAAGATTTCATTATGGTTTTGATAACATGCCACAATCTTTAAGTTTCTGTTTGATATAAAGAGTCTGTCCCTGAACAGTAATCATGAGAGAGTGGGGAATATTGAGTGTTAGAGTTTCCATATTTTACGAGCTGCCAAAATAAATGATTTAGGGCAGAGAAGCCTGTATTAGTAGCAGATCTCCAGCTTCACTAAGGCAAGATACAGTGCTGACGAGTGGGCCAGTTTGTGGGAACTTATTTTTAGTTCCATTGTTATGACTTTAGTCTTCAGAGCCCAGATTCCCAGGTGGTATGAGTTGATCTGGTTGCATTGTCTTCTGTGCAACTGTGAGTTCTCCACTCATTTATGATTCTCTCCATAGCCCATGTTTGTCTAAGCATCTGGTGCTGATGAGACAAGTCTCTTCCGGACATTTCCAAAATTTTCATTTTACCACTGCCCAACATGAGCAGTGTTTTGATTATTTGCAGTGCTTCTTGGGGTCTTTCTGATCCTTGCTATACTAATTCTGTATCTGACTGTAGAAGTTGTATCAGTCAAAGGGGAGTCAAGTTAGTTTTAAACTTTGGCTGGCTGCAAAAGAGGAGTAATACACCAGAGATCAAAGGGAAATATTTTCCAAGGATCTCATCCAAGGGAACTCCTCTTGGATGAAATATTCCAAGGGCCACACAGACTGAAAAAAGTCTCTCCAGAGGCCAGAACTGCCCATTTTCAGAATATCTGTGTTAACAACTTCCAATTCTCTGTTTGAGCAAACTTCTCTGGTGGTTCCTGTTTCACTGTGTTGTTTATTATCTGTCTGGTTGTGAAATCATATTTAGGTAGTGTTTCCCACCATGTTAATTTTATCTTACATGTATCTTAAAAAGTAATGCTGAACTTCTCCCAAGGTTGTGGGAAATTGTGTTTCTGGAAAGTTACTGATTTAGGGTAAATATCTTGGTTACCTTTGTCCAGTCAGTTGAGTTTCACTAGTAGTAAATTGAAATGATAAGATATTCCCTCAACAGACTCTCATGGATTTTTTCCCCTTAAAAGAGAATTTCCCCTTAAAAGAAAAGAACAGCATAGTTTATAGTCATGCCTAAGTTCTGAATAAAATGGGATTGAGTCACTATATTGGACCTAAATTAAAGATTGTGGCCAGACTTGTACTCTGCTACCTTCTCTCACAAAACAGAGTGCCTAAAGGACTTCAATTTGCTGAAATCATTCCCAATTAGTCATGGTGATTCCCATTCTTTGCATACTGGACTGATGAGTAAAGATCTTGCCCAGAATCAAGGAAGGAAGGAAGGAAGGAAGGAAGGGATTTAGATTGCTCATTGTCATTGCTGTAAAGGATGTAGGATAAAGTAATCAAGTGAAATCCTTTGTCTGCTATGTATTGTCTTACGCAATAAAGTTTTAACAAGTCACATTATCTTGGTGATCCAATTCACACACCTGTGTCCTCCTGTTATTTTCAAATTACATTTGAAAAGATTTGTGCCTATATTCAAAGAGTATACTGAGGTCAATTTGTGCCTATATTCAAAGAGTATACTGAGGTCATTTTTACATGGCTTCATATTTTAAGAGGAATTTTTTTCTGAACATTCATATGACCTTCCTAATATTTTGAAGGGGAGGAAAAATAGTGAATCAGAGAATCAAGGAAATAAAGGAACTAGAAGGGATCTCTGGAGGTCATCTAATACAATATCTTGATTAAAGCAGGACTACAACAGTAGATCAGAGCAGCTGAGGCCAAGTCTAGCTGATCCCTGAAACCCTCTGAGGGGTTTCAGATGTGGGTTCCAGTGTTACACTACTATCCTATTGAAGAAGTCCTGATGTTCAAGGTGAACCTCTCAAGCTGCAGCACTTTGCTCTTGCCCTTTGTTAAATCATCTCCTACTCCTTAGAGTAGTTTGGTCCCATTGTCTTTACAACAATCCTTCAAAGAGTTGTAGGCTGCTCTTAAATCACCCCTTTGCCTCCATAGCACTGCTGAAAGGCAGGGCAACTTCATCTGGCCTTCCTCTGGCCACACTCCTCCTAATGTGATCCATTATGAAGTTTCCTGCGCTTGTGATCAGAGCACCCTCGTGTCCATTAGTCTGGTATTCCCTAAATGCCAAATGTCCTTTTCATAAAGGCTGCTGTTCAGACAATTTACTCACTGTGTGCTTGCCCCAGGTACAAACCTTTGCATTTATCCTGGCTGAATTTTGTGAGACTTCCCTTAGATTAATCTTCAAGTTTGTCAAGGTCCCGTTAGCTTCAAACTCCAGCGGTAGAGTGTATCAAACCTTGCCTTTTCTGCTTAATTAAGTCTTGTCCACACATTTGACAAGGATGGCTTCTGTCTCATTATCCAGGTCATAGCACAAGATGATGAAGAGCACCAGTCCTACTATCAGCTCCCAGGCTGCTCTGCTTGTTGCTGGCTGCCAAATTGATACTGAGATGCTAATTAGAATGAGGTGCCTTGGCCAGTGTTCAACTCATCTTGAAGACAGTTTGTCTAGCCGGTATTTCCTCAGCCTACACATGAAAACACTGTGTGGGATGGTGTCAACAGTTTTACAGAAGTCAGAGTGTATTACATGTTATCTGCACAGAACTCATTTCTTCATCAAAAGCACTTGGGCTGGTGGTGTGTGATCTGCTGATGCTGACTGTTCCTGATTATCTCCTTCAAGCTGGTGAAGCAATAATGCTAATAATGTGGTGGTGGTGGTGGTGGAAAGAACAGAAAGCTCCTCTGATGGAACAGGTTTCAGTCAACTGGTACACCAAAATATCTTACCACTCAGTGCAAATGGCCATGCATTAAAACAGTGCTGGTTTTGTCTCCAGAGACTCTTCTTCCCCTTAGCAGAGCTTCATTGCTGCTGGAGGTTTTGTGTGTCTTGACTTGGAAAGCACATAAGTACGCAAGGATATAAGAGCATTTGTAACTTTGTAAAAATATAGTTTTAGCAAATATAGTTTGTTCTTGGCACCAAATTAAGCTGTCTCTTACAATACCTGGTCTTTCCTGTATCATGCCCTTTTCTCCTATTCTGTTTGTCATGTTCCTTGATAAACTATTTTAAATATCATTGTTATTAAGTATCACTCCTGGACACAAGTCAGGATGAATAGCTCATTTCACATCTCCCACAGTTGTTGCTTTAGGGTTTCCATAAACTCAGCTAGACATCAATGTATCAGTTACATTTGGGCCATATGTTCAAGACTTTCTTTAAAGCATTAGGAATAGCATCTCATATTTTATGCTGCTCAGTATATTATAATGTAAAAAAATAAATATGAAGGACAAAATTAAAAGGATTTTGGGTTTGGTCAGACTGAAACCTTTCAATTGACCCCAAATTAATTTCATCTCGCAATTTCCCTTCAGAGAATTTTGAAATTTTCTAGTGGGGAAAAAAGCCAAGGTTTTAAATCCTTTGTGAAAAAGATTTTCATTCCCTGCAGAGCTGTAAAACTCAAGTAACAAACATGTACATGTTTTATCCCCTCCTAAATCACATGTCAGCTTCCTGCAGGCGAATGCCAGCAGTTCCTGTCAAAGGTATAAGGTATAAAACTATTCTGGTAGGAGCTGAGCTTCAGAGACTTCCTGGCTAACATGGGGACTGTAAAAAAATCCAAAATAGATTGGGAAGGAAGGCTGCATTCATGTGAAACATGGAAGCTCTGCTCCAAGATCAGAGGTGATTTTAAAAGGGTCAGGATCCTCCGTATTGTTAGAATGGCCTTAGGCTTTTCTTTGGAGAGATACAGCTTGAAGAAGAGAGTGTTAAGGTAATAAAAATTACTCCAGTTACAGGATTCTTCAGCTGGAGCTTTCTGAAAACTTTGAGAAGAAATATGTGTCCTCCCTGGAGCTCACACAAGAACTATGAGTGGATAATGGATAAAGTGAACAATGATCATTTGTCAGGAAAACAATCCAAGCCATTTCAGAGAAGAAACTGAAGCCACAATGATAATAAGTAACTAAATAATATTTCGTTATCTCTGCCAAACTGTGCGAATATGTCCTTAGTTTAGATGAGTGTAAGTCAGAAGATGTGCAGAATGAGGAAGATTTGCTTTAGAATTACTCCTTAAAATAGACAGAGATAGTCTTAAAGCAAGTAAATGAAGGTTATATTTAATGTTTCACTCACAGTCACAGCAGATGCAAATAATAGATAAACACTACCCTATCTGGTATATCTTCTAGCCTGTGCTGGATTTTTCTCTGCATATTAGCCTCTTATTATTTTGATTTTTAGGAAGTTAAAAGTTCCAAAGATGTGTACACAATGATGAATATATTTTTGGAAACTATTCTACAAATAGTTTATAAAATATTTTTATCACTGAGGGAGCTTTTCCAATCTTAATCTTAAGGACTTCTTTAAACTAAAATATAGCATCTGTAGTAAATATAAATTTATTTTGTCTAATAATTTAAAATCATATGTGACTATATTTTTTTTAACCTGTAGACCTGGATTTACTTTCATTTCATCTGGTATATACAGATGTCCAGCCTAGGTACCAAAGGTCAAGTTCCCTACACTGGCTGTGGAGTAAGGTCATCCATGGGTGAAGTGGTTGAGCTTCCAGAAATCCGCACCCTGGCTTACTTCACTGCATCTTCACCAGGGACTTGAGCCCATTTCTCTGAAAAATTAATGGAAGCCATGGAAATCAAAGGAAGAAATCAAATGCTTGTGAATACTCCTGCTTAACTCACAGACTTTAAAAATTGTTTTAATTAAATTAATTTAACTTGCCTTCTAGCCATATATTATGTTTCCTTTTATGTAATAACAATATCTAATAATTAATATTTAGTAACAATTACATAAGTGTTATTTTTTAATGTACACTTCTATACTAATTTTTTCCCTGTGTGGATACTCCTTTTCTTCCCCTAGATTCTTGAAAAATCTTGCAGAGCTCTTTGTGTCCCCAGTGCAGGGGACTGTGAGCCTGATTAAGCTCCAGCCCTTGCTGGCTTGCTGCTACTTGGCAGTGCAATCTTGATACCAACATCCATTTGTTTAAAATCAGTTACATAAAGCTGAGAACACAGATAACTGGTAATTCCTGGAGTTGCATTAATGAAGCAATCTTTTCCAGAGTGGCTGAATTTTTTGGAGCCACAAAACTTTATACAAACTGCAGAGCTGCAGAAGGACGGTTCTCACACTATGAAATTAGCAGCCGTGTTAATAGTTTGATAATAATAAACTGGCAGGTACAATTAATTATTGATAAATGAACCATCATAAATCTACAGAAAGCAGTGTTGATAGCACCTATGAGATCAAATAATAACTTCTCCTCTCAGACTTGCAATACAAGTTTAGGTCTTTCTCTTACAGCCAGTAACTTGTCATTTGGTAATTTTCAAATAAAGACGAGATTACACGGCGTCTAGTTTGAATGGGAGCTATGGCCTGTAGGTGGTCATGGCCATCAAGATGATCAGGCTGTTTAGGAAAATGTTCAGCAGTCAGCAAATGTAAGGTCTGAACATGAAGATCTTCATGGCCAATTAAAATACACATCTGTCACATTTAATTCCAACATAATCAATGAAAAAGATTATTATCTTTCCAACTGAGATGTTTTTAACATGTTTTGGACACACACAGTATTTCCAATTCATTTCAGACTCATATCTAATCTACATCATCTTTCCTAGATTTCTGTCAGAATTGTTGAATTCTTGGTTAATTATCAACATTCATATGATTTTCTTCCCTGTGTTATGACTTTTTTTCTTTTTCACTTTTCTTGTCTTTTATTCTATCAGGTCTCTCTAAACATTCTCTGTCCTTAAAAAAACTGCAAATCTTCCCAAATAACCCCTGGAGTGCATACCCATTTTAACAGCATGAGAAAACCCATTGACATTTCAGTGTCTTAGTTACTCTCAGCTGGACAGGTTCTTTACAATGGTGCTGAACTGGGGTTTTAGTGCTAATCTCTAGACAAATCCTTTTTCTTGGAGCCTGCTGTGCTGGAAAATGACATTTCTGTCACCAAGTGTGCCTCACCCCTCCTTCCTTGGCTCTGGCCAGAGGTTCCCCTCTTTGCACCCTTGATGACAGAATTGATGCTCCTGTCCCAACACTGGGCAGTGCCTGTAGGAACAGTTCAACCCAACACCAAATTCTGCTGAAGATGATGGTGGCAACCACCTCCACCAGAGCCACTTCCTGGCCAGGGGCTGCCTACCACATCCCAGCTCCCTTTCCTCAGGAACCAACGCAGAGGTGAAACTGGCAAAAAGCCTGAACACTTCCAGAGCTCAATATAAAAGTGATTTAAGGTACAGCGTGTGTCATGCCAGGAAACACTTCATTATGATTGTAGGTGTTACCCAAAGAGCACTAGTGTGTTTAGCATTTTAGATTTTCTACACTATAACGCATGATGCGAGGTTTATGCTGCCCATGGTTAAGTCAGGAAAGGTGTTATAAGTAGGAAAATGAGGAAGGAATTAAAGAAAAAACAGTTTGCTTGGTGTGTTTGAGTTCATAAATAGCTTCTCTAAAGTAGTATCTTTCTAGAAGATGAATCAGAAAAAACATTATTTGCTTCTCTGTAAGCCAACAAAGCAAAAGTGATTCATTCAGCATGACTGAAACACTAGACATCTTTTTAACATGGTCAGCAAACATCCTGCTCCTATATACTCAGTATCACAGCCATTGGCTGTGGAATGGAAAAGTAAGGAAAATGGAATGTAAGGAATGGAAAATGGAAAAGTAAGGTTTGTTTTTTTTGAGGACAACTTTTCATTGTATTTTTTCCAACAGTTCTTCCTACTGTAAGCAAACCTGCATTTATTTAGGACCAGGCATATCACTGTAAATTATCTCCCACAATGCAGGAGATGGAGCAGATTAATATGGAAAGCTTTTATTTTTAAAACAACAACAAATGGCCACAATAAACAACAAAAAGATCTCATTATAAACTGAAATGATGGATAAGTCACATACGCATAGGATCCCCTTCCAAGAAAGGAAGGTCAAATAGTTAAAGGACTTTTGAAACTTTGACTGTGATCTATGTGATTACTCAATATTTCTCTCATCAGTTGTTATAAACATATATATAAGGATGAAAAGCTCATTTAAGGCAGGAAGGATAGGCTGCTGGAAATGGCACAGCCTTTGAATTTAGGAGTAGTGCTGTCTAAATAACTAATCTTTCCACTCTCTGTCTAAACTTAGGAAAAAATTGTTTCAGGTCAACCCAAAATGACTTCTTTGTTAGTTTTGCCAGAACAAAAATGAAAGAAAAGGTATTTCAATTCTGATCAGATTAAACACACTGCTTGATTTAAAATACCTCATTTATCTTGCAGTATTTTTTTCTTCATTTCAATTTTACATTAGATTCAAGTAGGCTTACTCTCAAAATGTGTCAAAGTGAAAAATCTGAATATTCTTTCTTTTTTCCTAAAATGGGGTGAAAAAATTTTTACTTCAATCTCAGACTTTATTTTCAGGTTTCATCATATTTTAGCCTTATAGCCTTATATCAAATTCTCTTCATCAGGAAAGTCTTTTAGAACCTTTTGATGTCCTAGGAACATGGCAAAAATGAAATCGAATTACCAAGCTAGATAGTCCAACATTTTCAAAAGAGAAGGAATTAGGCAGATATGTGTGATAAGTAATTAACAACCAGACCCAACAGTATCTTTCAATTGAGAAGATTTTTTTAAGCAACATGTCAATATGGATTTGAAATATGAATCCTCCAAAGTCACCAGCCTTAGGATGTTTGGAGTGTACTGCAGCCACAACAAATGGAACACATTTATAACTGCGGAGGATGAAGTCTCATTTCTCTTTTAGAGCTACCTCTGTTAAGTGAGCTCCTTGCATACGTTTGATGTCGCCTCTACCTTTCTGCTATTTTCATGATGAAAAGAATTAGCAAATAACAATAAATGTGTCTGGGAAACAGGCAGAGCTGCCCTACCAACATGGTATTAACTTGTTTCCAATCCACTGGCAAATTATTCTTTTCTAAAAAAAAGGGAGAGAGGGAACATTTCTCTAAGAGACAGAGAGAGAAAAAAAATTAATAAATATTTTGCAGAAGGTGAACTCAGAGGTCCTGACGCAAATCCTGAACAAATTACAGCGAAGCAGAACCAGCTGGTGGAGGAACACTGCTGCAGTAAGCACAGCTCCTGGCCTGGCTGGCCAGCACTCTGCAGTTCCCAGCTTTACTGTTGCTAAACACCTTGGCAAAATAATAAGCAGAATGTGTTGCATTTATTCAAGAAAAACAAGAGATGATCCAAGTTACTTTATGAGGGAATCTGAGGTGCACCCTGGGGTTCCTACACCAGGTTCATGTGCTCAGAAAAGCTCAGCACAGGAGGGTTGCTAAAGGGAAGCTTATGAGGGGATGTGGAAGGCAGAGTGGTCTGTAAGAAAGGGAGGCTATGACACAAACCTCATGGATACAGGAAGAGCAGTGGTTTGGGCAGAGCTCACAGCTCTTGTCTGCTACAACACCAAAATCCAGTGATCCTGTGTGTGGTGTAGCATGGGTGATGTTATCTTGTTAATTTATCTTTTGGTTTTAATTTACTATTTCAAATTACCCATAAGAAGCAGCCTGGCCACCATCATCCTCTGAGGGAGGGAGACCTTTCCAGAGGGCTCCCCCAA
Organism: Drymodes brunneopygia; assembly: GCA_013400955.1. Taxonomy (NCBI): domain Eukaryota; kingdom Metazoa; phylum Chordata; class Aves; order Passeriformes; family Petroicidae; genus Drymodes; species Drymodes brunneopygia. Next base: position 581,903 of record VZTZ01039318.1, read on the forward strand.
GGTACGTAACCCTGTAGGTTCAACTCCGGGGAGAAAACTCACAGTGGTAGGAAAGTGGCAAGCAGCTGCATGTATCCATTACTTATTTACTCTGTTCTCTGTGGCCAACCTCTGAGCCTGTAAACTTTTTCTCTGTCCATTAAGTGTTGCCTATGTAATTTTTGGAAGGATGGGTTAGCATTTGCTCATAATAACATCAACATTGCTAGTTTGCTAGTTTAGATGGAGCTCAGATTCTACCAAAACCTAAATCTTAAGTAATGATTTTTACTTTATATAGAACATAGAATGTAAATGAAGTGAAAGAAAGAAAGCGAAAGAGAAGGGGAAACGTTTCAATAGTGGAAGGATCTTTGCTGTAGCAGACTATTTAGTACTTGAAATCTGGAACCACATGAGTAATTGCCTTTTTCAAGCTTAAATATTGAGTAATTAAGGATTCTTGAGAACTTCAGGTTTCAAAGAGAGGTTTTTTCTAGGAAAGATGAAGTAGCTCAACCAGAAACTGCTGTCTCACTGCAGAAGCCCTCTGGCAAGATGTTGTGACCTGTAACCTGCAGGAAACAAGATTCAATCCTCCAAATGGTCCCTCATGTTCCTCAAATGAATCTGTCTGCATACTACAGCTCCATTTACAAACAGTTAATGGGTAGTTAGCAATTTTTTCACAGGGTGTCAATAAAAGGCTAATCAGTCCTTGTAGTAAGGGATTCTATAACAGCTTCTATTAACGGACTGTCTCGAACATGGCTTGTAAATCCTTTGTTTAAGGAGTCTTAATATAAAGTGTTGCAATGACAATAATAATCTAAATGTGCAACCAATTCTGCCTCCTCCGCTGCCAGCAATGCTGATAATGAGCTAACAGAAGCACTGCTATTATTGCAATGAAGCCTGCAGGGAGAGAAACCCTAAAGACTTTTATTAGCAACACCAAGACATGCTGCTGTTTCATTCCAAACCAAAATGAATCACCTTTTCTATTTCTGGATTGGAACAGCCATTGCCTACATTGCAATACATTGCACAGTATGGCACAAAAATGCTGCCCCTACTATTAGTAAACTCCAAGTATTCCTCTGAGTTTTATCTAGGCAGTTTACATATTCTATTTTATTTTTGCAAAATGTGATATATAAATTTGGGGACTTCAAACGAGACAACTTGGCATACTCTTGCCTTTCTAAACATGTGCAATGCTTTGGAAAATGTGTGTATTTACAGCACTAGAAAACAAAATCCAGTGTGCCAGGTAAAACAATGGTGCCATGACAGCATCACTGACAACCTCACCTCTGCTTTGGAGTAACTATTTCTTAAGAAACTGAGATTCGTATTCAGTGTTTGACCTATATGTCAAGGCAGAAAGAAAGAAACTCAAGTAGAAGGGTAAGATTGAGAAGGTCTGAATTTTCTTTTTGGAATATATTACTGATGTAAAATATCTGACTGGATCCTTTACTCATTTCATAAATGCTGTAAATGACATAGAGGTAATTCAAGTCCCCGTTTGCTATAAGTTTAGATTCAGAATGAAGATATAAACAGTGTTTAAATGGTGTCTTGTGCATGCTGTCTTCAAAAAAACAGAAGCCATATTTAGCACAGTACCTCATGGCCACAGTTCCCCTTGGCTCGCATGGAAGCTATTAATTGCCCAACACCTCTGAAAACCAGGTCTGAATTGTCTCCATCTGGAACCCAACAAATGAATAAACACATACAGTACCAAATGAGAAGTGACCATGAAAACCTTGGCCTCTCAAAGAGAAAATCACAGTAGTTTATCCCCATGCCTCAGTTGCACACCTTAAAAACAAACTACAGAAAGCTTAAAAACAAGATTGGGGTGGGCAGAGACCTTGCTGCTGGCTTTTTAGGTGCTGTTGAAATAGAGCCAACAGAGCAGCACAAGGAATCTTCAAGAAGCCAAAGTGTTATTAATTACTATTATATTTACGTGCTAATGCTGGTAATCTTAAGTAACTGTTTGTGAGAATGTTTCAGCCTGGCTGAATCCAGAAGTATTGTGTAGATGCAGTAACTGTCAAGAATATGAGCTGTGGAACAACAAAAGCCACCTGCATTGCTCATGAAGGTCTGGAACCAAAGTACCGGAAAGACGGGGTTACATGCCAAGAAAAGAAAAATCCATTCTGTATGTTCTACATATGGACCGAGGCATGAGACCCATAAAGATGAAAAGCTGCCGCTAATTTTAGTGGGATGTTTCTATGACTAATGGGTCGTGTCAGTTATAAGTCCTCTGGACACACCACAGTGCCTGCTCGGAACTGAAGGAGAGTTGTTTGATTCCCAGATGGATACCCTGGAAAACTGGCATTCCCACGAACAATCGTGTACCTTTAAAATGATGCCGTAGCAATGGTGATGAAAATAAAACACAGTCAGATCCTGTGCTTTCATGGCTGGAGGCAGCAATCAGCGGATCGTCACATTGCCAGAGCTGACTTCATTTGCTCTTTGGCAAATCTGTGCAGCAAATCTGAAATCCAGGTATTATTATTTTCAGTCAAAATTCCAGCAACTGACATTTCTTGCTACTTTTCAAGTAGCCCCTAGTGACTCGCCAGCGCTAAAGGACTTTGCCATATTTGCAGGAGCACAGCCACTAAAAATAGTCAAGCATGTGCCTACAAGATGGCTTAGTCTGTGCAGGGTTATAAAACACACACTGGACATGTGATTTGCTTTGCTGTCGTATTTTCTGAGTTGTGAGCAGCAAGCTGCCAAAATAGAATTCATTTAGTGATTTCTTCAGAGCTGTAAGCTTAAAACTGGTTTTTCTGTTCTTAATTTATGTCCTGGAGTCTCAACAGCAATTTAATTTGAAGCCTCAGAGTGGGAGAAAGCCAGCTACTGATGTCTGCAGGCTGGTTGAATGTGTGCTGGCAGAGGGCTGGAGTCAGAAGCTGTGCTGGTAACTGCTTCAAAGAAGTGGCTGCTCAATCCTCAGACAGTCTGAGCATTTTCCTTCAGCAGGTGACATAAGAACTGGAGCAGAAGTCTAGAAATGCAGATGCTATACCTGAGAGTTATGTGGCCAACTTCGTATAAACAAACAACAAAATACTACTGCAGTGATCGAAAAAGCCACAAGAACATTTTCACCTTCAGAGAAACAGTTCATTTCTTTCCAGGTTTATACTTGAAAATATGGAAAGGGGCTCAAACACTTTGAAATTTAGAAGATATGCAGCAAATGTTTCATTTGAAAGAACGTGACTGTTAAGAAATGANATAATGATATGTGGTGATGTTTTTTTTAAAACATACCAAATCATGAGCAGAAGGAGAAAATACCGCTGTCACTCACACATTTCTGAAAACTGATGTTTCTCTAAAGAGTGTTAAGCCTTCCAATCATCTGACTGTTCTTCAGTCTTTATCACTGAAACAGAAACAATTTGTACTCCTGTGTATTGGTTGCTTCCAAATCCACAAAATCTATTGACAAGAGAGCACTGTGATAATGTGGTCCCTGTGATTCCAGGCACTAATGCGCCATTTCTTACATATAATAAATTAGCAAGGCACGTCAGAGTTTCTTTTTAAGGTTGTTTGTTAAATTTTATCATCCAAATCAGTTTTGACAGGAACTTTTCACAAAAACACTCCCACCTGGGAATTTCAACTCAAACATCAATGTGAGAATCCTAGGAATAAAAAAAAAAAGAGAACTGAAGCCTCAAAAAAATTAAGAAACCCAAATCCTATATGCTAAATAGAATTAATTTACTAGGACTGGATTTTTCTGCTACTCGCAAGAGTTCCTGGTGAAGCCCCTCTCCCTGCTCCAGAGCAGCTCTGGCAGTGCCACCTCATGCTGGCTGCACCATGGTCACCTCCACTGGGGAAGGAATTGCCCTCAGAAGCAGCACTAGTGCCAGCTGAGGGAAACTCCTGTGTTATTCTAGAAGTTAGGATACATTACCACTAAAAGACAGCTGAAGAACTAACCTACATTTTTGAACATCCAGAGGTTTCTTTGTTATGGTTTTGTGTGCATCAGCTTACTTTTCCTCTATATTTTCATTCCAGTTCTTTTCTTCCACTTCGTGAACTTCCCAACAGGCCAGAAATTCCTCAAAGTGGCTCTTCCACATCAAAATCAGAACCCTTGTTCTTTCTGCAAGTATGTCAGCACACCACAGTGTATTCTATCTGAATTTTTCGTGGCTGTGGTTTTGGAAAAAAAAAAAACTAAGAGGAAAGAGGTAATTTCAAACATCATCTAGTTCCAATGCCTCCATGGCAGGGGGAATCCCATCAAGCCCCATAGACTTATAGGGATCCAGCTGCAGCAGCAGATCCCATGTAAGTTCAAGTTCGACTGGGAATTAATAATTTTCAGAACCATGGTCTTTCCTTTTTTGCCTTAGTTCCAAAAGAAGATCCCTCCTCAGCCAAACCAGTCTTCTGCCTCATTTCTTTCCCATCCAACATTTAGGAATTGCCTTAAAAAGCAACCAGTACTGATGGACCCCAGCCCTTTCAAACACATTTTCCCAGGAGACCTTACTCACTAATTCCCTGTGCAGTCTGAAGCCTGCTCTCCAGGGTGGAAGTTTTGCTGGCACTTCTCCTGAGATTTTAAACTCAATCACTTCATAGTTGTTGTGCCCAAGACAGCCACCAAACATCACTTCACTCATGAGACCTTCTCTGTTAACACGCAACAAATCGAGAAGGGCATCTTTCCTAGCCTCTTCCAACCCAAACAATTCCATGATTCTATGGTGGTTGGGCCTTTAAAGGGAAAACCCCAAGCTCACTTGCTAGTTTGCATTTCCTAATTGGGGTGGAAGAACTCTCTCCTAATTTGCTGTTTACTGTGTAGGTACCTAGGTCTGAGGTAGTCATTCTGGGTCTCCTTTATAGCCAACGGAGATGAAATAGGTGCAGTTCTGAAAGGAACAATCCCATTTTAGTATCTACTTGTCCGCTGGGTCACCTGGTACCCTACAAGTACTAACTTGCACCCACTGGGCACAAAGGGAGTGCAGTGTGACCAGCCTTGCTGTAAACCTTCAGGCCACAGGGGGCTGCCTGGAGCTTGACAGAAGCTGGTACATCATCACGCCAAACTGTGACGAGCGGGGCATAGAGAAAATGGGAACCTCTGCTTTCGCCTCTGCTTGCAAAACTTTGCTCTTGCTGCTGTTTCCTACTCTGTGAAATATTTTTTTGCCTAATGTATCATGGGGATGAAGTGCATCCAATTCTCTACTTTGAGGACAGACACAGGGAAACCTAAGGAGCTACTGCTAAAGTCCCAAAGGCGGCCCATAACTATTAGTTTAATTTTCATTTGGAACCTTCACATATGCAAGCAGATACAGGGTGCAGGTGGTTCACACAATGCCAGTTTCAGCATTGTGTGAGAAGACAAGAATGGTATCATGGCTATTACTTACTTCTATTTCTTACTTATTCATGTGCCTGACCCCTCATATTCATGGGCTCTGTTCCTCCCACCATTCCCAATTTATGTGCATATAACATATGCATGGAAACCCAAAGTCTATCATTTGCTGCCAGCCAGCCTACATTGAATAAGTACAAAAAGGAGACTACGTTAGTGTGGGAAGTGTGGTATCACAAATATGTACAAACGTAAGGGCTCACCTCATAATTCATGTGTGAGGGAATGAATATGACACAGTGAAGATTTTCATTGTTAATTTTTTGCAAGCATATTTTAATTGTTTACAGGCAGGAACTGTGGCTATGTGTGGTCCCTCTCCCATCTTCCATTTTTGGCGGTCGAAGGGTGTTGGTGAGGAATTTGAGCAGATCTTGATGCTCTCGAATCACCCCCATAAACAGTCCCAGAGATGGAGCTGTTAAATGAGCTAAACTTGCCAGCTCCCTTCCAGCTGCAACCACAGATCTGATGTCTCTCAAGACAGCATCCCTGACTCCTCAGAGCCAACATACAATGTCTGATCAGACCAGAGCCCACTTCTCTGGTGTGTTATGATAAATCTCGTGGCTTATCAGCTACAAACCTAGTCCCACTGCTGTCAGCCATGGAGTTGCCCACATTGTCTTTGATGAAGAGGATTAGAATAGATATTGCTGATTAAAAAAGCCTGCTTTGATTCTAAGTGTCTTGCACAGTGAATTTTCCAATTAAACATCAGAATCATAATGTACCATAAGCACTGTAATTGTAGTTACAGATGTTTCTGACTTTCAGAAAAGATTTCCTTATGTTTTGTAATATTGCATACTCAGTGTGAAAAACAAACCTTTTACTATTTTTTTATGCATGGGGGGCACAAATGTCCTTCAGTTTCAGCTTAAGACTTTTTTGTTTGTTTTGCATTGAGGTCAAAACATTTCAAGATTTCCTTTATTTTATTTTTTTTAGGAGAAGAATATAGAATTAAAAAGATATTTTCCCACTCTCTTTGACAAGGCATCATAAGCCAGTAGTGATGGGTGGGAACTTTAATGGTATTTTCTANAGTTCCAAAAGAAGATCCCTCCTCAGCCAAACCAGTCTTCTGCCTCATTTCTTTCCCATCCAACATTTAGGAATTGCCTTAAAAAGCAACCAGTACTGATGGACCCCAGCCCTTTCAAACACATTTTCCCAGGAGACCTTACTCACTAATTCCCTGTGCAGTCTGAAGCCTGCTCTCCAGGGTGGAAGTTTTGCTGGCACTTCTCCTGAGATTTTAAACTCAATCACTTCATAGTTGTTGTGCCCAAGACAGCCACCAAACATCACTTCACTCATGAGACCTTCTCTGTTAACACGCAACAAATCGAGAAGGGCATCTTTCCTAGCCTCTTCCAACCCAAACAATTCCATGATTCTATGGTGGTTGGGCCTTTAAAGGGAAAACCCCAAGCTCACTTGCTAGTTTGCATTTCCTAATTGGGGTGGAAGAACTCTCTCCTAATTTGCTGTTTACTGTGTAGGTACCTAGGTCTGAGGTAGTCATTCTGGGTCTCCTTTATAGCCAACGGAGATGAAATAGGTGCAGTTCTGAAAGGAACAATCCCATTTTAGTATCTACTTGTCCGCTGGGTCACCTGGTACCCTACAAGTACTAACTTGCACCCACTGGGCACAAAGGGAGTGCAGTGTGACCAGCCTTGCTGTAAACCTTCAGGCCACAGGGGGCTGCCTGGAGCTTGACAGAAGCTGGTACATCATCACGCCAAACTGTGACGAGCGGGGCATAGAGAAAATGGGAACCTCTGCTTTCGCCTCTGCTTGCAAAACTTTGCTCTTGCTGCTGTTTCCTACTCTGTGAAATATTTTTTTGCCTAATGTATCATGGGGATGAAGTGCATCCAATTCTCTACTTTGAGGACAGACACAGGGAAACCTAAGGAGCTACTGCTAAAGTCCCAAAGGCGGCCCATAACTATTAGTTTAATTTTCATTTGGAACCTTCACATATGCAAGCAGATACAGGGTGCAGGTGGTTCACACAATGCCAGTTTCAGCATTGTGTGAGAAGACAAGAATGGTATCATGGCTATTACTTACTTCTATTTCTTACTTATTCATGTGCCTGACCCCTCATATTCATGGGCTCTGTTCCTCCCACCATTCCCAATTTATGTGCATATAACATATGCATGGAAACCCAAAGTCTATCATTTGCTGCCAGCCAGCCTACATTGAATAAGTACAAAAAGGAGACTACGTTAGTGTGGGAAGTGTGGTATCACAAATATGTACAAACGTAAGGGCTCACCTCATAATTCATGTGTGAGGGAATGAATATGACACAGTGAAGATTTTCATTGTTAATTTTTTGCAAGCATATTTTAATTGTTTACAGGCAGGAACTGTGGCTATGTGTGGTCCCTCTCCCATCTTCCATTTTTGGCGGTCGAAGGGTGTTGGTGAGGAATTTGAGCAGATCTTGATGCTCTCGAATCACCCCCATAAACAGTCCCAGAGATGGAGCTGTTAAATGAGCTAAACTTGCCAGCTCCCTTCCAGCTGCAACCACAGATCTGATGTCTCTCAAGACAGCATCCCTGACTCCTCAGAGCCAACATACAATGTCTGATCAGACCAGAGCCCACTTCTCTGGTGTGTTATGATAAATCTCGTGGCTTATCAGCTACAAACCTAGTCCCACTGCTGTCAGCCATGGAGTTGCCCACATTGTCTTTGATGAAGAGGATTAGAATAGATATTGCTGATTAAAAAAGCCTGCTTTGATTCTAAGTGTCTTGCACAGTGAATTTTCCAATTAAACATCAGAATCATAATGTACCATAAGCACTGTAATTGTAGTTACAGATGTTTCTGACTTTCAGAAAAGATTTCCTTATGTTTTGTAATATTGCATACTCAGTGTGAAAAACAAACCTTTTACTATTTTTTTATGCATGGGGGGCACAAATGTCCTTCAGTTTCAGCTTAAGACTTTTTTGTTTGTTTTGCATTGAGGTCAAAACATTTCAAGATTTCCTTTATTTTATTTTTTTTAGGAGAAGAATATAGAATTAAAAAGATATTTTCCCACTCTCTTTGACAAGGCATCATAAGCCAGTAGTGATGGGTGGGAACTTTAATGGTATTTTCTAGCCTGGACATAAAGCTAAAAGCTAAAAAAGAGGTTTTCTCTTCAGTGTTTACCTCTGATTTTTGAAGAGCCCAATTAGCTCTAACCTGACCAATAAGCACATGAATAACTTTGAGAAAGCTGGCAAAGCATTGGCTGTCACATTGAAATACACTTATGAACACATTCCTACTTCTTGTGGTTTTATGGTTTTCAGCAATAAGCCTGTTGAATTTGGTTATATTTTTGTAAATTATACAAAAAAACTAGCAAAATACTTTTCTTTCTTAATGACAAAAAGATATAATAATCAAACTGTAATTTGATTTGATGTGGCAGTATGAAACCAGTCTTCCAGAAAATTGATTCCAGGAAGCAGTAGTCCTGGGAATGGGTTCTACCCACTCCTCCATTCTCCAGCTGATGTCAAAGCCTTTTCAAGATTTAAATGGAGAAATTATCAAACATGGTGCTTTTTTTCTTTTTTACTTCTTTCACTTCTCTCTTTCCTTTAAATGAAACTAAATGCATCACTGGGGAAAAAAAAAAGATGAAGAAAAGCAAAAGTAAATAATAGTTGGTGTCCCTGTTGTACAACCAGAGATTTTAATGGAAACTCAGAAAAACCTTTCCCTTTTCAATTTTTGGTCATGAAAGAGGTGAATACATTAAAAGTCCTGAACAGCAGCAGTCTGGCTGTAGGCCACATGCCCATAGGACTTTCCTGAATGAAAAGAAAGAACAAAAAAAACAGTTAAAAGGAAAGATAAGTATTACCTGAAATGCAGATGTCAGTGCACAAGCTGACTTCACACCTGAATTATCCTGACAGACATCCTCTGTCTGTGAAATCCAGAAATGGGATGTGACAAATGCTTGGCATGCATTGAAATTACTCAGAAACAACATTGTGGCCAGAGTTTGATGTTCCTAACACGATAGATGGGTTATAGAGGTATCATTGTTGGGAATCAGGTGAATATCTTCTTCCACCTTGGTGGGAAAGCCTCAGTTTAAATCACATTTAGTCCATGGTCTGTGTTTTTTTAGGACCTAAAGGAAGAGCTTGAGAGAGAACAACTGTCTGTTGAAAGGCTGCAGATGTATAGTCACCAAAGATATAACTGCATTAAGTTGTGGTTCTTCCTTTACTAAAGAGAAAATAAGGGCAAAGGTGTGTGAAGGGAGAGTTTACACATTCTTCCTTGAGTTCGTTGTGTTTATAAAAGAAAGGCAGAGCTTTGTGGAGTGTGAGTCTTGGAGATTCTGAGAACATTTGTTTTATATGCTGATCCAAATGCTTGCAGTTATGGTATATCTATGCATTTCAATTTCATCAGCATTCATAGAGCAGCTAGATATCATCCACAGGACTGAAAAACATAGCTGAGTGGAACCAGGACTGTTCCGTGACATAGCTCAGGGATGTTTTGAAAAGGCTGAAGTACTGTCATCTTCTTCACAGCTGAAATGCTCAGGTGGTTCACTATATATATATATATGTATGTATATGTATGTGTGTATTATGGGCAGACAGCTCAGGGCAAGTACATTTAGATGTGAGTATTAAAATGTCTATTTCAATGTTAATGAAAGAGATTTCCACAGCCACTTGAATGTATTGCTATACATGTGAGAAATTATGTGAGGAAATCTGCATGAGCAACTTATGCCTCATGTTTAAAACCATCTCTAGAAATCCTAATTATATTTGCAATATTTACACTTCATATCATTTGCAATATTTACACTTCATATCATGTTTACTGGGTTTATTAGATATTTACTTGACAAGGAAAAAATTAGACAATGAGAAAATCAGAAATTTATACAGTCAAGTATGGCAGACCAGAATCTACATGCTTAATATTTTCTGTCTTATTTGGCCTGAGCTTTGGTTGAGCCACATTGATATGTAGCAAAAATAAATATGAAGAGATTGTCGCTAGACATGAAGGCAGATCCCCTTACACATACTAACAAATAACTTGTACCAGAATATATTCCAGAGAAGTTATCCTCATTATCCTCTGAAAAGTCACTTGTCTAAAACTAATTTAATTTATACAGTACTGAACCTGCGTGCAAAAGAATCAGAATGGCATTAACAAAATCATCGTTTGAGTTTCCCTTTCTTCTTCTTCTGTAGTCACTATTTGTGGAAAACTCTGCCTTGCCCCCAATTTGAGGACTCATCTATGCTCCATAGCCACCAAATGGTGCTGAGGCTCAAATATTACCAGGTGCTAGTCAAACCCCTGCGCCAGGGGTTTTCTTTGGTCTGCAGGGAGGAAGGATAACCCAAGAGAAGGCAGGGCCCTTGCAGACAGCATCTGCCCTAACGTGGACCTGCAAATATAGTTCAGCTCACCTGGATCTCTGCAAAGCTTCTGAGATGCACAATGGGTAGAACTGCAGTTCCAAGGTGTGATTCCCCTGGTCTGTTGGGTTCTGAGGGCGCCTGTCCACCCCCACGCACGGCCCGAGAGAGCCCAGGTGGGTCTCTTAGAGGCCGCACCTGGTGCGGGGCAGGGAGACCTTGGCCTGCTGCTCCCCGGCCACCTCGCTGTTCCCTGCCTGTGCCGCAGGGACGCTCGGCGGGGTCAGGGGGAAAAGCTCGGCTGAGCTTGCAGAGGCAGCTACCTTGGCCTGCTGCTCCCCGGCCACCTCGCTGTTCCCTGCCTGTGCCGCAGGGACGCTCGGCGGGGTCAGGGGGAAAAGCTCGGCTGAGCTTGCAGAGGCAGCTACCTTGGCCTGCTGCTCCCCGGCCACCTCGCTGTTCCCTGCCTGTGCCGCAGGGACGCTCGGCGGGGTCAGGGGGAAAAGCTCGGCTGAGCTTGCAGAGGCAGCTACCTTGGCCTGCTGCTCCCCGGCCACCTCGCTGTTCCCTGCCTGTGCCGCAGGGACGCTCGGCGGGGTCAGGGGGAAAAGCTCGGCTGAGCTTGCAGAGGCAGCT
>VZTZ01039318.1:593513-658469 GCA_013400955.1 Drymodes brunneopygia
GCGGCTGCCAGGCCCCCGCCGGGACCCGCGGCCCGGCCCGGGGCAGCACGGCCGGCAGCTCACACGCCCCGGTCACCGCCTCCCGCTCCAAGGAGCAGCTGTTTCCCAGCTCCCGGCCGCGGAGGAGGAGGAGGCTGCAGCCCGCAGCAGCGCAGCCTCTCCCGGTGTGTGCCAGGTGCGCCCCGGCCGCGGCTCCCTCAGCGCCGGGCCCCGCTCCGCCCTCGGCAAAGGATTCGGGCAGATCAGCAGCCCACTGATCATGAGAAACGCGTCTGAAAGTACCGCGTGTGCTACCTAATGCTTGCTTTTAGTGTTTGAAGTCCTTTAGCGCCGGGGATAATTCTGATATTGGCACAGGTCTTGCCCCCGGCGAAACGCAACCCAGTGCGGCACAGCTGAACTGGGGTGGGAATCTGTCCCCTGCGCTCCAGGGCTCCAGGTGCTCTGCCTCCTGGAAAACCTCTCTCTTTTCTGTTCATTTCCCAGGTAAATGAATTAAATGGGAAACTTGTCCTTTTCTTCTCGAAATAACAACAGCAGCAGCAAAAAAAAAAAAACCCAAAAAACTCTAGCAAAAATAACAACAAAACACACCACCGCCACAACAAAACAAAGGAACACAACAACAAAAACAAAACAAAAACTCAAAACCTGTCGTGCTTTCATTAAAACGTCAAAACCTTCTGGTTAGAAAATTTTGAAAAATATGTTTGAGGAGGTTTTTTTTTCTTATTCATATCGTATGTGTCAGGGAGGGGAAGGAAGAACAGACGAGGAAAAGAAAAAAAGAGAGAAAATGGAGGGGGGAGAAAAAAAGACTGATTGAAAAGAAAAAAGTAAGAAGAAAAAGAAAAGAAAATGAAAAGAAAAGAAAAAAAGAAAAAAGAAAAGAAAAGAAATTTTTTTTGAGAAAAGGAGAAAAGAAGCTGGTATTTCCTGCAAAACTTTGTTTAAAAAGAGAAGTAATTTTCAGCTGAAAATACTTCAGCGGCTGCAGTAAAAAAGCAACCTTAGCAAGTAGTTAAACCATGCAAATAAATTTACTCACCTGCATGGCATGATTTCCTTGTCTGAGCAAAGTTTGTGAACTACTCATGTGTCAGTAAGATGGATTCCTGGTAAAGAACAGATTTATTTCAGTGAGTAATCCTAACACAAATTAGGTATAAGATCAGGATAGGTGTCTGGCTTCAGTGATTCCTGATTTACATCATTAGCCAGCGGAACTGAACTCTGACATTTCTCCTTAAACATGCTTAGTATTAAATGAAACCGGCTTGTTTGACCTAATGTTGTTCGCTGCTCCACGGAGATAATATTAAATTCTGCCCTAGCATGTATGTACATTAACCCTGATGATCCTAAAGCAAAGCTGGGCTTGTGCGTGTATCAGAGGGCAGAATTTACCCCTGTACTTACAATAACCAGAAATTTCAATTATATGCCTGGCACATGACAGATTTTAAATTGATTTCTGAACAAAAGCAAGCACTTTACTGCCTTTAGCACTCAGCCAAGCCAATTGGAAAGAATGTGTAAACTTTACCGTTTGCCTACCTCCATCTGCCTGTGCCTTGAGAGTTGCCTTTGCATAAACCTTACTTGGGTATTTGTTATCTACTCTACAGGCACCCTGTGATCTTTATTTTCCTTTCAACCACAGCCACCATCGAGTCTAATAAGAACTGGCATTATGGTGAGTTTTTGTAAAATAATACTGGGGTTGAGGCTTATGTTTAGGGATGACCGTGAAAACCAGCCAAAGCCACGCTCTGAAGAAGCTCAGGAAGGCACAACATGGATGAGAGGAGTTCAGGGGTGCAGGACGGGTCACCCCTTCGACTGCCTGGTAGCAAAACTCTCTGGTGTGAAGAACTCGAGGACTTGCAGGGGGTATGTTTTGCTCAGTGAAGTTTCTGTCTGGCCGATGGCTCAAAGCTCCCCGAGGGTTTCGGGAGGCTGCGGGCTCTCCGCTGGCCCCCGGAGGGAGCTGCAGGCTGCCGCAAGCTGCGCTCGCCGGGCCGGGCACCGAGCGCGGGTTGGGGATGGGGATGGGGATGGGGATGGGGAAGGTGCGGGTAAATCAGCGCTGTGACCGGACAGCCCGCGGGGGGAAAACAGCAATCCAAAAACCGACGAGGAATTCAAGGTTTTTTCCACCTACAGCTGAGAATGTGTTTGATAAGCAACACCTAAAACATGTTAGGAAGGAGACAGTTTGTTTGCTTGAGTGTGACTTTCTTGGCAGCAGGATTTCTCCTTAATTTATAACCATTATGTAAACTTCTGACTTCCAGATTCACACTGTGAAAATATTCAAGATGAACTAATCAGAGTGGAAATCTGAAATTGTTTCTGCATGGTTTATATCCCCCATCTGGCAGCACAGAACAAACAGTACGACCCTGATGGTGTTTACATGAGTTACCTTGTTGGAGGAAATGATTGTACTTAGAAAATTGTCCTTGCTCAAGAAATGTAACAACTTGTTGGCCTAAACAGGGCTTTATATCTTTTAAATCTTTTTTTTTTTTTTTTTTTTTCATTGTATGTGTTTGAGGAGGGGGAAGTTAATAACTGTGAATTAGAGCTTTCACACCACATCTGTCTTTTAAATGAATTTGAGGTAAATGTTCAAAAGTTGCCGTTGGTCCCTTTGATTACTCTCTATCGAGAGCAGTACTGGGGAGCATTCTCAGAAATCCTGATTATTGTCCTTATTACCTATTAAGACATTCAGTGTGACTCTTTCCCTCCCTAAAAAACTTGTCTGTCAGCAGTTTCAAGTAAGGCCTTGTAAATGTAGTGTGCTCGGTCAAAAACCATAAACATACTCCGTGATTTTCATTTTGCTGCACCCTTAAGTGGAGTTGCACTATAGCAAAGTTTATTATGGCCAGTTTTCATGGTATTTGATTGGATTTGCAGCTCTGTCACTCACCAAGGTTTTCTTTTAGGAAGAGTTAGAGAATAGAAGGTATAGCTTGACAAATACTAATAATGATAATAACACAAATTTGTCTTTGTGAGCTATGGAGTTTTCAGCAGCTTTAGAAAAGAATTTTTTTTTCAGCCATTGCCTTGCAGTGCAGAATATTTTGCATGTTTGTAGCAGAGTCTGAATCTGCATCCAGAAGTATTCCAGAAAAAATATAAACACATAACATTATACCGTGAGAATTCATAACCCTAAAAGGTAATTGTTTTCATTACAGAATGGTCATTTAAGTTAGAGTTGTTGCACAGAGTTATCATGGGCAAGACAACATGTCTTTTTTTTAAACCTAAAATAAATGAGGTCTTGTGTAGTGAACCATTTAAATTTTTTGGCTCAAGTTTGTATTATTCTGTAGTTTTCAGTTGGCCTTCTAGTGATCACTGTGAATTAATGGGATATGACTCTGTCATGTGAGCTTTCCAAAAAAATGATGGAATTACATAAAATTTATTTTACTATGAATTCCATCTATGTTCTCCCAGAAAAAATCCTGGACACAAATAATTTTAAAAACAACAAAACTGGCTTGTCTTTCAGGCTGAAAATTATTTTCCAAACACTTAAATTCATAATTAAAAAGTGGGTTTTCTTTCATCCTAATATAAGGAGCCAAGAAAATGCATACTTTACATTAAAATTTTGGCAGTTTTTATACAGTTATTTCTTAGTCCAAATGAATTTTATGTACTAAATGATTTACATTGAAATTGTTTTATGTTTCTTAGCTTGAAGATTTAAGATGATTTGAAGGAAAACAACATATCCAATATCCCAAAATGACTTTGCATTAAGTCCTGGTTACTAAATAAAATATATATTTGATTTGGATTTTTTTTTCCTTTCTTTTTTCTAATGAAAGAAATGTTCTGTGTTGGAAGGAGCTGCCACTATATAAGGCAGTAAAAGAAGTGGATCCTATAGCAAAGCAAAAGTACCATTGACTCTTAAGGAAACAGAATTAAGGTCAAATAATATAAAGAAAAACGGGGAGATTTTAGACATACGAAAGAAAAACTTATTTCCTGAATGCATTGTAGTGCTAGAGAGATCCTAAGGGTGTTTGAACATGACAAACTTTAGGAACTGGGAGACATGCAAGGACGTTGTGAGCATTTAAAAAAACATATCCAGTTAATTTAAAAGATCGAATTACGTATTACTCAATAGAATGCAAGTAAGTAAAAAGAAAAGACTTCTTTTTGGAAGTACTTTTCGCCTTGTTCATAGGTTTAATGTGAAGAGTGCAGATTTTTCTTTTTAATCACATTTTATTTTTCCAGGCAGCTGAACGGCAGTTTATTGTGAAATTTCAAGGGCTATTTTAAAGTGCATAGTTCCCAAATAGATTCTGGATTTGTTGACACGAATGTTCTTATCATTGCTTACAGAAAATATAAATTCTAAGGGAAGAGAAAACCTGGAGAATGTTGAATAATATCTAAAATAATGTGGTGGAATGAGTGTTAATTTCAAATCCTTTACATGATGAAAAAAAAAGAAAAAAGTGAAGGTAAACTGCTGTTTAACAGCTTCCCACTGTTATATAAACTTTCAAACAACCATGAAATGTAGGTCTCTGGACATCACTTAAAAGAACCACAAATAAACAGAGGGTCGTTCCACACTTCTGTTCCCTAATGTGTAACTAAAAGGTTTAGCTAAGAACAGAAAGTGTCTAAAACTCCTTTTTGTTTATCTACTGCCTTGTGTACCATAAACACAAATAAGCAAAGCAGGGCTGGAGAGGGGAGGTTGGATGCTGCCTGCCTGTGAATAAGGCACAGAGGAGGTAAAAAGCCTGTTAATGTCTCTGGAGGGTCATCTTACCTTTGTGCGTGCAGCAGGCTGGGACATTTATGTAGCAAAGAATCACCTACTTAAAATATAAGGATGCTGCACTTAACACTCCTGTGCCAGAACATCTCTGGGGACTTGTATATCTTTCATGGAAATTTGCTGAAGTGTAACTGTTTAGCAATTACTTGGGACTTAGAATAATGGTGTCCTTTTAACAGAACAAAACACAAGAAGGGCAATTGTAGCTAATGCACCTCCAGCCTGCAAGGCTGCATCCTCTTCAGACTTGCTGTGATCAAGGTCAGAAATTTGTAGTGGTCCTAAATCATACAAAATTCCTCTGAAATTGAGGGTGGCCCTTTATAAGCTGGAACCTGTGAAAGCTCTGTTGTTACTGATGCTGCATATGCCAAGCTGGGGAGAAACCCAGCTCCGTGGGCACAAACCCACTATCAGAAAAGAATAATCATCTCTTAGCTGCACTGGTGTAAACTAAGAGTTAAGCAAAATATCCAGAAGTATACCCTGCAGAAGGATTTCTTTTCTCTAAAGATAATACTTGCAGTACTCTTATCCTTTGACACAGAACAGTGCAAATAAAACAATGCAAATGAAACCTGGAAAGGTAATTTTCTTTGAGTCTTGCTCGAAACTACCCTATATTTTCCACATCCCTCACAAAAAAAAAACAAAACAAAAAAACAACCAAACAAAAAACTCTGCTTTAGGGATTCATTTTTGCTTTTATTTTAGCAAATAAAATGTTTAGGCAGCACAGTGATGAGCAGTAGCATAAATCCAATAGTCCACTGAATATAGGGTGTTTAGGAGAAAAGTGGGGCCTCTGGTTCAGACAGAGTAATTAATATCTATTGGGGTATAGGCTTCCTTGAAGTATTCATTATGTGAAATCAGGTACTTACATGTGCAGCAATTAAGTTGATATATATGTGTGTATTATTTATTTATTTGTGTAATGTGCGTGTGATAAATTACCAGTATGTGGGCATATTTTGAAACCTGTTCCTAATCTGAGTGTTGGTCATGTAACCTAAGAAGGAATGAAGACGTAGGCTCGAGCGATGATGGTTATACAACAGCCCAACAAGAGCAGAACATAATACAAATGTCATTACAGCCCAGGGCTGCACACAAAGCATTCTGGCCACTCACAGGTTTCATTCAAGTGGAAAAAAGTGTGTGTGTGCATGTGTGTGTGTAGCAAGGATTAATCAAAGGATCCATATGTTCCCTTTGTTCCCGTTTACAGGAACATTTCATGGCAGGAGGGCACTGGTGGCATTTCCAGAGCAGTGTGGTAGGTGGGAGACTGTGCAAAGGGTTACAAGCTGCAGAGTGAAGTCAACAGCCTGCAAGCGACCCAATAATAATGCAATTTGCAGAAGGAGTATGTACAGGAACAGAAAGGAAAAAATATATTCCCCATCTGGGCAGTTATTGAACATTTTTGACCGTGGAACACGCAAAGTGGGGTGGAGCAGAGATTTTCCTGGCTTGCCTTCCACATCAATCAGTTTGTTGGGAATTGTGCACAGCAAACACAGTTGTGCCACTCTGAAAAAGACAATGGATCAGAGAAACAGCAACAACATTTTTCCAAAATGACTGGTGGTTCTAGGGTCTCATTGGACATACTTTGAAGCTGTCACACTTTCAGGAAGCGTTGAAGCCCTATTCTCTGAAACTCAGGCCCTCTCAGTCAACTGAGGGCAAAACACATTGTGTTTAGGAAGGCTCCGAGTGAGAGACATGAAAATCTTCATCCGAGATAATTGTGTTCAGGGGATTTCTGTCACTGCAGTAAACAACTGTGGGAATTCAAATCTGCTGTTCTTATTGATGTAAGTGATTTTCAACCAAAATGGAGAAATAGCACATCATTGCAAAACAGCAAAAAAAATTTAAATTACGGATATCGTCTACAAATTAAAAGCATTTAAAGGAATGTGCTGATTTCACACCTTTTCTGTAAGAGGTAATAACACACAGAGCCACTTTTTTGTCATGCACATGATTTTCAAATTACATATACAGGTTATACAATATTGGAGATTTGCCACTGGAATGACTTTCTGTTGACTGTTGAATGGTATGTGAAAGGCTTAGGGCCCAAAATGGTACTTTAACTTCTCAAATGCTCTACAAAGGTTTTTGTGGGTTCTCAAGACTGCAATGGAGTTTCACTTTCTTAAAATTCAAACTATTTTTTCTAAAAAAATAAAGCTAAAAATAAAAGAAAACCAAACCAAACAAAAAAAAAAAACCCCAAAGCTGGTGCAAGAATGTTAATGTCTAATTTGGAAGATCATATTAGCCCAGGGCTTGCACTGGAGATCGTCAAATTTTCAGTTAAAGTTTTTTTCAAGGAAAAGTCAGTTTTGTTGACATTTTTTAATTTAAAAAAAAAAAGCCAAGAAAAAAAAGAAATTATTCTAAGTATCAAGATTTCTTTTCAGAAAGAAAAGCCCAAGTTGTCTGCTTTTGTTTTTTCTTCCTTTCTTTTTTAGAAACTGAAAGCAGTCAAACCCACATTTTATGATCAATGAAAAAGTGAGAAAAAGGGAGAAATAATTTATCTTTCAAAAATGTCATCAATACATTTCATTATTACTGTAAGCTAAAGTCTCTGAGTGCTTGAATATTTTTCTTTTCCTTTCTTTCCTTTTACATACTTTTGTGTGTGTGTGTGTGTGTGTGTATCTGCCTTCACAAGGCTGTAAATTGTGATTAATCTCCCAATCTATCACCAGGATTGAATTACACTTTGTACTGTGCTGCAAGACTAATTAATTTAATAGTCTGATGTAAATGCAGTCTAGATGTGGTGGTTTTGAGCCTCCTCACACATTTTGAGACTCCGAACTGAATCTGAAACTTTTTAGGTTCATGTTGTGGACAAGCCTGAGAATGTGCCAGCTCTGGCTGCTGTGGGCTGTGCACGCTCAGCTCTGCCAGACATTATTCGGGTTAGTCGTGCAGAGGGACCAGCACACGTGTTCCTTCCTCACCATTCCTCTCAGTTCCCTGTAAATGTCCCAGTCCTAAGAAATCCTTTCTTGACTATACTGCTATAACTAACCTAAATAGACTTTCCAGCTTACTGTCTTCTCCTCATGGTCCAGACACCTTCAGTTCTCCTTTGAGCTTTGAGAATGGTTGGGCCAGAAGTAGTAACAGCTCCTCTGGTCCATTATATCACCATAGTTGTTTGATGTGCCAAAATTTAAAGGAGCTTAAAATAGCACAGTGACTTGTGAAGGGTTCTTCCTCATCAACTCAGAGAAGTCACCAGAGAGGCAGAGGTAGGAATGAACTGAGCCCAGAGTATACTTTACCATACTATTCCTATGCAAGCAATGAAAAAGTCATAATATTGGAAGAAGAAGAGTAAAGCTCTTTACTCAGGGAAGAAATTAAATTCCTCTTTCCATGCAGAAACATGCACATGCACATCTGATCTTATTTTTTGTAGCACAGATGTATATTTTCTCCATATTCTGATATGCATTTCCACAACGACAGAGCTGGTTTTGTACATATTCTGTTCTGTATTTTCTAACATTGCTGTTGGCTTCCTGCCCATGGTGGATGTCTTTTTGCACTGCTGTTTTTGACTGTGTAATTTTTTTTTTAAATTTTTTTTTTCTTCTTCTAATTTACATAACATGAGCTTTTACTCAGCTAGAAATCCTGGCCTGGGTTTTTCCACAGCCCTGAAACTCATGAAGCAAAGAGGAAGTTCATGAAGTGAAGACAAAAGCAGAGCTTCCAGACCAGGCCAGTGGATTTCTTCACCCACTGTACATAGCTGGAAGCTCAAGACAATGAGTTGGATTCTGAAGGTATACTAAGCCAGCTTGGAAGGATTCCTAATTTCCCTGAAAGCTAAATTAGCTCCCTCACACTGTCATGGTGAGACCACTGTCACCTAAAGCACGGGGATACCACTGCCTGGGTTATCTCAGCTGCATCAGTCAACAGCTTTACAATTTTGACATTTGGGAGAAACAGTTGTAAGATTTTAATGAGAGCAGACACTTACCACCCCCAAGTAGCCAAATAGGCTAAAAATATCCCTTGTTTTGGTATTCATAGGTTCCCTGAGGTTAGTGATATGTTTAATTTGCTGTCCATTTGAATACAGGAACTCCCTTGACAGATTCTTGACAGTGGAGAGTTTTGTTAACAGTAAGGTTTGAATCAAGTAACATTCCCACTCAATCCCCTTCTTTAGCTGTCCTCAACAGTATATTGCTCACATTTTTTCCTAAAGTGAGGGGCAACAAAGATTCCAAGATCTGACAGGTTCTCTATTGTTCTTTATTTTAAAAATAGAACCATTCTCCAAATTTTTTTTCCTATTTATTTATTCTGTTTAAGGCAAAAAACCCACAAACAACTAACCCCTCTCAAAACAAAACACCAACAAAACACCACAACAAAACCCTATGTATTGAGGAGTACTTTCTAGCACTTCTGAAGTTTCCTTTCATAAGGTTCTCTGCTTGAATTCTCTTACATTCCTTCCTTACTGATTATGGCTTCATGCTTTTTGCTTAGTAAAATGTTCAGAAGCCCATGGTGAACGACAATGGGCTGACTGTGGGAATTATGGCAGAATATGGGCCTTCCTTGGTTGTTCCATGTTAGGAGCAGCCACACTGCTGAAGCTGTTATTGGTTCTGAGACCATCAGCTTCTGGGAGGTGCATGTAGGTCATGTTCACATCAACTTTGTTCTAGTAGATTATGTATTGAACATCTAGAGGTAGGGTTACATGGTGAAGAAAAAGTGCTATTTATGTATTAAACTTGCTTCTCTTGGATGAGATACATCTTACCTTTTATATGGAAAATGTATACCCCAAACATTCTTTTGTCATTTCTACAAATGGGATTCTCCAGAGCCACATTTTCTACTAATGGTCCAGCTGATTAACCTCTTGAGTTAGTTAAAACAACCCTGTTTACTTTGGCAAAATGAAAGCTTACTTCATCAGTGGAATAAAGGTCCAGGAAGGTGTCCTCAGCATTGGTTCTACAGGTACAATTTCTTTTGGGGAGGTTGAACCACAGAGAAGCTGGCTGGAGACCAGCCCTCCCCGGCTGGTGACACACTTACCTGAGAGGAAATGTGGACAACAGACAGAGCCCAGTCTTTTCCAGCTAAACAGTTCTATGATTCTATATGACCGAGAAGAATTAGCATAGATCAATGAAGATCTGGAGAGTAAAGGCCTGAGCAGTCCCTGAAGTGAAAGCAAGGTTCAGCACTCTGACAAATGCCATTGTGTCTTTACCAGGTGCTTTGCACAGCACTGCCCTACTCAGTGTGCATGCACTTCACAGGTGTTTCCGCACCCCATTCACTGCCCAGCCAGTGTGAGCCCTAGAGAGAGGGTCTGCACGTGGTCTGGGAATTCCTGGGGCTACCTCAAACAGCTGTGCAGCTCTGAAGTATATTTCTGTAGAAGCCATATGATGACTACAGGTCAAAGACTATTTGCAGTCAGGAATTTACACACAAGGTTTTGGTATTCCCACTGTTACTGTCATCCTGCAGTCAGCTACAAAACATTCTGGAGTATTAAGTGCTTTTAAAAACCTGTATCTTTCTAAGTTTTTAAAGTGGAGCTTTATGTGGGGCGAAACCCCCTTCTGGATATTTCTGCTACTCTTTTCTTTCACAGATTTCCTTTCACCTGGTGGGGTTTCTGGGAAGAGGCATCCAGAAATATGTGCTGAGAAATGTGCTGAGATATCTTGGTCACACAGGCTAAGTTTATACTACAGAGCAAACAGTGCAAGGGCCTGTTCTCTGACCATAGGGCCAGCTGGCATTGTCATGACATTTACATATTATTAAATTTTCTTTATTTCCAAAATGTGGACTATTTCAATCTGCCTGTTCTGAGTGGTCATTCTCTCATATTAACTTCTGCACTGTGCCAGGAAATTGTTTGGGAAATGGTAAGTGCTTTTAAAAATATCATGTCAGGGACCATTCTTCCAGTTTAACCGTGGAAGTGGCGGAGTTGCAGCGCCCAGAATATTCCCTGGCATAGTCATAAAACAGGACTATCATGTCCATAACTGGCAATATGATGCCTTCTTGCTTGCAAGCCAGAACTCATTTTTGGCAGTTCAGTTCCTGTATATTAGAATTACATTTGAGATAAAGACTAGAACAAGAGGGCAAATTAACAGACTGTTTATCCATCTTCAGTATTCACATATTCTGGGTAAGAAATTAGAGGCTGCCCTTTCCATTATTTGAGGTTTGATTTATGTTCTGAAGTTTAGTTGATCTGCACTATTTCATTTTTCATTTTAAAATAGACCCAGAGACCCTGACCCTCTTAAAAAGAAAGAACATTAGCTTGTGGTATTGCTGTACAAAGAGTAAACAGCCAGTTTTATGAGGAAAATGTCTTTGGGATGCATGACTATCTCATGCCAAAGACTGAATGTGGGATGCAGTGTGTGACAAAGACGCAAAATGAGGGACACACAAAAACTATTCATCCAGTAAATTTAAAATGTGGTGGGATCCAGTCCTGTAGTATAAATAAGTCTTGTTCTAACCTCAAAATAATGATTTTTTATTTCTGATATAAATGGTTGTCAACAAAAAAAATTGTGGTATAACCACTTTTGTGTGGAAAGCAGGAATCTGTGTCTAAAAGTAGAAGTTGGAAAGGAATGTCTAAATATATTTTATATCTATATATGTATCTATATATATATATCTCATACCTATTTAGTTCTTCTAATTGTTCATGAAAGTCTTAGTTTAGCGGTGGCAACTGATTCTTTTACTTATTATATCACATATTTTACATCGACTCCTCACTAATATAAACTGGATGTCAACCTGAAATCAACCTGTCAAAGAGGAAATGAGGGACATGTGAGGCCATTCTGATTTCCACCAGTTGAGAACTTTGACTTTCCTTATTCTTTTTTTTTCCCTTTTCTCTTTTTTTCTGTCTTTATTTTTTTCCCCTCCTTTTCATTTTAATATGACAAAGCACTAAATTCCCAGCAGCAAAATGCAAATAAAGACTGGTAAAGAAGTTATTCTATGCAAAGCTTGTTTCACAAGGTTGTTCAATGTTACAAATGCTACTGTACCTAGTTACTGGGCTAAAGGAAGTCAATCAACTGGAGGACTTATTTATGTGCCTGAAACCTTGCTGTAAATTGGAACTTGTAAGGAAGTGCTAATGCAGCCTCTGTTGTGAGATAAGAGTGAAAGTGTGGTTAGTCATATAGCTAACAAGCAATTTCTGTTGCTGTTTTTACTAAGTTTATGGATTAAAATCCATTAGATGTGATAGTAATGACCTGCTTCTAATCCAGACAGATTTTATAGTTGTTAGCACCTCTGACTTTTGTGAAACAATTCCAAGATCAATCTGATGCAAATGAGAAGAAAATCAGGCTGCAAATGCTGCAGTTCTAATGAAACCCTTTTCCCTGATCCTGTCTCTGACCTCCCGTACTTTATCTTCCAAAGATCAGCTTTGTGGTGTTAATTATGGGGTAAGTAAGCAGTTACTTCCTAGAGCAAATCAGCAAAAGTCCAGGTTTGCTCTAGAGGTCCCAAAGATCAGAGCTCTGTGTTTCTTCAGGTTTCAATTTACCAGGCTCAAAACACTTAAAAGCACAAGGAGGAGAGGCTGGGGAGTGATCGGTTTACAAGTGACCTGGGAGTTCACAGTCTCCATCCCGTGAAATTACAGCCCATATAATAGGTCTTGTGCAGACAAAACCGCAACAAATTACCTCTAGCATCTTTGTTGGGAGGAGAAAAACACCTCTGCTTTATCAGCAATTCCCAGATTGCCCTTCACTGCAGTGCCAAACTCTTTCTTTCCAGGAGAAATGTTTCGGACATGACACAAGCTTTGCTATCCTGCCAAGAAGGTGAACAGCATTTACCAGTGTGCCTTGGTTTGAGTCAAAACTCAAACTCCAGCCCTTCAAGAAGTGACGAGCACCAAGGACGTCTCTTACATGTGTAGTTACACTGAACCTCATCACTCTCCATCTGTTACCACTCAACTGAGTTCCCACCAAGTTTTCATGGTCAGAAAATTCTTCTGTGACCAGTATGAATTTAAAGACATATAGAAGTGTTTGAAAGACTTGGTGTAGGGTGAGCAGTGTATTTTGTCATCACACATCATTCAGTGTGCTCAATGCCATCTTATAGGTGGGTCTGGGAATGTATACATGTCTATATTCTGTTAACCTACACCAAAACCATGAGTGTAATGACTGGACATATCTAGAGGAAATTTTCAGAAATAGATCAGAAGCATTGACCTGTAACAAAAAGAATGTGCTTAAAAACAAAAGAGTTATCTGAAAAAGTAGCAACATTTTTGTTCAGACTTTCAGAAAATATTTTCTCAAGTTGTTCATTTTTTACCACCTCACATTTATTTTTGTAGATGTCAAGACTGAAAAATATTTTATGATTTTATTGTGAAATCTGCCAACTTTGTAAAACCAGGCAGTTTTAATTCTGGGGTTGAAAATTTACTGTTAGTTCCAGCACTGAAACCCATTACTTCTTTTCAATAAACTTGTATTTGTAGGTAGGGTGTGCTTCAGCAATCCTGAAGTTAGACTGCAAGCCAAGATTCAAGGTGGTTAAATTCATCCCTCCAAGAAAAGTACACCCAGAGGTGTATACAATCTGTAGCAAGGAATTTAAACAAAGACCCTGGAGATGGAAGCATGTTGCCATCTCTGAGATTAGCAGTTTTTTCTAGGCCCTCATCTACTTGTGCAATATCCTTTGCAGGGTTCCAGAGGATAACTTCTCTCCATATAAAAATACCATATAAATAGCATTAGGAATATGTTTTGGTGGGGCTCTGTGCCAAAGATGAAATGTTGCCTGGTTCTTCTGTGTGTTTGGGGAGCAAAAGTGAAACTAATTCTATTTAGAAAATCATTAAGGCCTCAGAAGAGCCTAATTATTGCCTAATTATTTCTCTAGAGGTGCACCAGTATGTAGAAGCAGCGAGGTGAGCAGAAAGCAGGGATGCACAAAGGAGAAATAAGTTGCCCTTTTTTGCAGGTGCTGAGAACCAGCAATACGTAGGAAATATTGACCACAACTGTGTAGATGCAGTGAATATGCTTAGCTCAAATCAATCAATGATTACCTCTAGATGATATTTTGCACTCCAGACATTTGAGCAGAGGGGTTTGACAGTCAGTTATGTAGGTTTTTGTGACTTCTTAATATCTGCACATGTAGACACTAAGGAATGTGCATACTATCAAAAGTCCCAAAGTCACTGGAGGAGAGGTTAAGGTTTTACTTTGGCATGTACAACAGCCACCTGCTTATAGCTATAGAGGCAGCGTTTGTCTGCCTACAGGAGAAATTTAGAGATGGGGTAAGGGGGAGAAACTTTGGTAATGAAACCAGAACAGGAAAACTCTGATATGATGATTGTGCAGAGCTAATTAGGGATAGAGCATGGATGGCAGAGTTCTCTTTTGGACAGAGAAGAAGGTCAAGGTGGCTTGGTCAATCAGTCCAGTGGATAACACACCTGATACGTTGCAAACAAATGGAATAGTCAGAAAGAGAAAGATTGTAATCTCACTCTGCAATTCTCTCAGCACAGGCTTAAATCTGTCCTAGTGGATACTGTGTGAGACTTGGTTAGCAGGCAATGGTGAACAGTCCTCCTGCCAGCTAAGCACAGCCCTGCAGGCCTCCCTCATGCTCTTTGGTGCCTTGAGAGGGCATTCTGCAAACCTTGGCTTGTGCCCAGATGTTGAGAAATAGTTAGAGACATTTTCTCAAACTGCCCTTGATCATTTCAGCCTACAAAACAGACCTGAACATCATATGCTAACTCACCTTGGACCTTTAGAGCCCCAAGGACTTAAACCCCTGCCATCGATGGAATTGCAACCTTGTTTTAGGGCTGTAAATTTTTGCAGTGTCTGTAAGTTAGAGTTCAGATCCAGAATGCTGACCTGAGCTTGACATGCAATATAAATGTATCCTATGATGGGTTTATAACATCCTGAAGTCTGTTGTGGTTGTGGATCCAGACTCCAGACTTTTTAGCTGTATCCTAAGGTTTCATTTTTACCAGCAAGTTAAACAGGGCACAGGCACAGACACTAAAACTCCATTATCTGTAATGTTAAATGGTGCCTCGCCTGATTTCGACTCAAGATAACTAGCACTCTCCCTGATGATTCCCAGGTGTGGTTTGGGGATAATGTATGGGATAAAGATATTCCCCATGGTGAGACTGAGTGTGGCCACCTGATTTTGGAGGTACAGATAACCATATCATGGTAAGTTGGCTTCAGGGTCACAATATAATTTATTTTACTAGTATAGATTCTCCTCAGAGGCTCTGAGAGAAACCCATTCTTACATGGCCTAGAGCTCAACCTGATGGAGAGGCTGTTGTGTTGCTTGGGAGAAGACAGAAAGCCTCTCCATGGGAAGGGTGCAGGGAGTGTTTCCATACATACATGCCCTAAGGCAAGCTTTACACTGGAAATACAGAACAGCAATTTGATGAGGATGTTTGCATGAAAAAGTCTAGACTTAGTTACTTCCTACTAGCTGCTCAAGGCAAATTCTCTGAGGCATCTCCAGAAGGTAATTGCAAGGGTGGGTGTGGATTAAACTCTATTTTCTGATCAGTTGCACAGCACAATCTCTTGATGGTACACTTTTCCTTGTAAAATCTTGAAAAGACTGAGCAGCAGTCTGTGCTTCAGCAAGAAAATACACCAAGGGACATGAAGAGAAAAGGACTGAATGAAAGCAAATAAGTACCTTATAATGCATTATAAAATATCATATTTCTGCCTAATGTGGCCCCCAGTTATTATCACAGTTTTGGATCTCCTGGCTGTCACTACTAAGAAACTCAACTCTCTCAAACCATTAAAATATAAAAGAACAAAAGTAATCTCATTCAGAGAAATTATTATAATAAAAAAAAACAGAGAGTAAAGCCCTCTGTTACTGGTTCTGTTCCTTCTCCAGCACCTCTAATTTTGTGCAAGAGCTTGACTTGAAACCAGAACAGAAAATCTACTAAAATCTGAATATATGCATGGGCTGAGAGAAAGATTTTTAATATACTGATACTTCAAAGACAAGCCCGCTTTTTACAAAATACTTCCATGGCTTCAATTTTCATGATTTTTAACAGACCACTGCTATAATTATTTGTGCAATCAGTTTGACAATTTTTTTATCTGCTTTACAGCTCTTCTTGACTTGTCCTTGTTTACAGTGTAATCATGACAATTCTTTGTCATGAATATGCAGAAAACAAAGATCTTCTGTAAAATGCCCTTGATTCAGTTTAGCAATATTACTTTTTCTTTACATTGTATGAACATTCTCATTTGGCTGTGGAGAAAAGTCTTATATATCTGTATTTTGACATGCAAATATTTGAAATAAAAATGTTTCAAGGCAGCTGTCAGATACTTAATAAAAATATTAGTTCAGGTTACACATATTTAGAACACTGAAAACATGGGATATGAGAACTGAATTGAGAAAGAACGTTTTAATTGTAAACTAGTGGTATAGAAATTTTAAACAATAGTAATGAGACCCAGGATATAGACATCTTGAATTCTGAAACCCCTATTAAGAAAAGTACAGCCAGACGCAACAGTTAAAAATATGTAACCACACAAGTTCCCCATTTACCCTCTTTTATTTGCTCTGTGTTTTCAATTTGTAATGACAATTTTCTATCAGAACAATAAACCAAGAGGATCATCTTTCTTTTGCCAGCTGTGACCCAAATGACTAGATTTGACTGTCCCACGAATGGAAACTGACAAATGAGACTTCAAAAGACTTCCCATTGCCAAGTTTAACAAAATTCTGCTATCTTTTAACCAAATATTTATGTATTACATGACTGTGCTTTATTATATTTATGTATTACATGGCTGTGTCCTATTAAATTTAAGTTTCCTCTGATCAATGATACTCTCTCTCAGTGTCATTTGTAATATTTGGTTTCAATTAATATACATGGGACTGAAAGAAATGCACAAAACCTTGTTTATTTTCCAGCAGTTGGTGGTAACTGATTAAATCATTGCACATGGCATGGTCTCCATCCCCTGTTTGCTGTACAAGGCAGCTGGCAAGCCACACCTGTCAGCCTAGGAGACAATCTCATAAAGCTGCCAGTAAAACAGTGGAGCTGAATACACATCTGCTAATAAATTCTTTTCACCATATCCTAATCAAACAGCATATGTAGTTTATGGCCTTGCTAATAAAGGGTTTGAAATATCTGCCTGTGAACTTGATTTTATCAATGTCAGCCAGCATGACCAGTTTTTATTTACTCCGCTGCTCAGTGGAAAGGTGTGTGGTGAAACAGCCGATGCACAGGAAGAGGGGAATGAACATAAGTTGTTATCATAGACAGTAGGTAAATCCAGCCTTTTTTTAATCCTCTTTGTCCATTAATGGGACTGCTTCACTGCCCTGCTTTGCCAGTTGTTCTGTTCCTTGTTCCAGCTGTTGTATGCAGATACTTCCCCAGTGGTTCTCATGGGCAATATTCAAATAGTGTCTACTGTAATACAAAAAGTGTGAGTGACAACTTGAATTTAAAGGTCGCCATGTCCAGCTCTCTGGTTGGGTGACTGCAGCTTAAAATATCAGACAAATAATGATTGACACTTTTTAGCTAGTGTGTAAGAACCAGGACGTTAACATGGTGTATTGGCTTATGGCACTGGCTTCAAGATGTTGAATAACATAATGTCTTTTCACAGGACTATCCATTGATAGTAATCAAGAGTGGCTGAGACAAAAATAATGATATTTAAAGTTGAAATGAGCATTTGTGAGACAGATTTTTCTGTTCAGATTGGAATCGAGTCTCATCCAGTTTGGCTCTTCTGACTGATTTTCCTACTGGAACAGTGCTTTTTCCTCCTCATAAGCCATTGCTGTTCTAATGTGTCGGCTCAGTTTGCCACTTGACATACTCTTCCTCCTTAGTGTTTCAGTGAGGTATACAGCAAAAGTACATTGCACAGGCAAAACATCTTCCTGTGAAAGATGCTGCACTAACTTCTGGAGTGTCCTCAGAAGCTGTACAAAAAGTAGTGATTTCTTTTCCTTTCAGTCCCAATGGTCTTCTGCAAGTGTCCAGCACAGTTTGTTCTTTGCTCTGGTTACTTATACTATCCTACAGCTCAGCCACATGTATCACCCTCAGATTTTATCTTCCACGCTGATCTGACAAAGTGTTTCCCACAGCATAGCTCCATGCATTTTTAGAGTTTCTGAAGATGTATAGTACATTGTGTGGCCAGCTATTGCATTTATCTGTTGCTAACTACTTAGACATGTACTACTTTTAGTTTTACTGTTTATCTCTTGTGCTACTGTTCCATTGCTTTGTATAAGAGCAATGCTACTTTTATGTGTTCAAATTAATGTTCCCCTTTAGTGTCTTCCTAATCCTTCTGAAAGGCCTCCTAAAATGTGTGGTGAGTTTTGAAGGCAGGAGTTGGATGCAAGTGCACTTTGTTGTTTCAGGAGCCCCACTGCTCCTTTGCAATCTAGCCAACGCACTCCTGGTGTCTTCTTTGTTACCTTTTCTTTGTCACCACTGAGTTGTGCAATATGGTGATGTCCACTCTGGCTTATTTTCTTTTCCTGGATATCCAACACTGTCCTTCTGGCCTGCACATCTCACTCCTCTTGTGTGGATCTGGTGTCCATGTGAACTACAATAAGTGGAAATTCCTCGGTATTCTTCAGGATATCCTTTGCTTTTTTAGTCACACAAATCTTTAGAAACTTTTTAAATATGAAAGGCAATCACACAGATGATTCAAATATGACAGTAATTTTTTTGTGTCACCTTCCCTTCTTTTTTTGTTTCTTTCTCTTCTATGGTACATTGTCATCAGCAGGAAGTTTCACTCACCTTGCCTCATTGTTTTTGAGTCTCTGGACTATAGATAAACCATAGGACTGTTATCTTCTGTGTATCTAACTCTAAAGAGCCTAAAGAGGAAGGAAAGAAAAAAAACGTCAAGACATTGGCAATGTCACAACATATCCTCTCTGAACTAGAAAACACCACTTTCCTGCCTTTGGAAAAAAAAAACTTTGTATGGAGAAAAAAAATGGGAAATACAAAGTTCATAAGTGTTATTGCTGCTTCAAAAAAAAAGAGGCCCCCACCTCCCCTACCACCATGGTATTACGTCTTGATCATGCATATTTTGAATGCAATTTCCACATGAAGGATTTTGCAATATTTTTAGAAATAAATGTATTTAATATATAATATCAATATCTAGCTATTCTTTAAAAAAAAAACAGGAGTACTCTACATGTCTGAGCTATTAGCAGCCCCTTTGCCATTACATTAAGACTGACAGAGGATATCAGTGGAGAGTTACTTAGTGTTTTCTGTAGTCTCAGCAAATTTTCCCAGAAAATGAGCCTTGGTAAACAAGAATAATTCAGTCCTTCATAATAGTGTTTCGTAGATCCCAAAAAATGTTTTTGTTTATTCGTGATGTTTATAACATTGACAGTTTTTATTTTCACATTTCTTTGAGCAAGGAAAGTACTGTTTCCTGAGGTGATTTGTAGCACTCCAAAAGGACACGTCTAAAGCACCTGATAGAAGAGAGCTTCCATAAATAGAGGATCAATTTTTGGTCCATAAGCAGCTGACTTAGGCAGAGACACATAGAAATAACCTTTTAAAGGTGTAACTGTCCCATAGCAATCTCTCTGCCCCATCAGCTTTCTCCTGATCCTGTTTTTTAAGCTCAGGCAGATGTTTAACATAGGATTTTTTTCTTTTTCAGCAGAAAAAGCATCCAGCTGACAGTTTAGAATTTAAGATTAAATCTGTACATCCTGGGTCCAAGAAGGACAATTTTATCATGGTGTCTCAGATGAGCATCCTGTTCAGGCAGGTGTATATCCCATAATCACCTCTCAGGTTCAAAACAAGTTGTTTCTTCACATTTTGGTAGCTGACAGAGGTACTTTGGACCGGCCTAGAAGATTACACTTGACTAGTGAGATAGATTTTGCTAGAAAAGCTTGAACATAAACTGTGAAGCCTTTGACTGTAGTCCGAGCACAATCTCTAAGCAGTTTGTGGTGTGTAGAGCATGCTCATGGCTTAAACACATCAGCTGCAAAAACCTGGGTATTTATGAAGAAGGTGACATCAGAGAAACAATTCTGGGAATGACTACTTATACCCCAGTAGGTGTCTATAGAGACGGGGAGATGCTTAACCAATCTTCAATACAAGGCTTCTCTCAAAGCCAAAAATTAAGCCTGTGAGTTCAGGCACTGTAATGTTGGTGATTTCCAACCAGGAATTTGAGGATTTCCACATAGGTTACAAGCAGTCAACAAAGAACTGAGGAAAATATTGAGTGTGGATTGTTTGGACTGAAGCCAAAGAAATAAGTTTCAGCAATAACCTCTGAATGGGGTAAAGTTCTCCTGGATAGCTGTAGTTTATTTCTTTTATACATCCTTGTAGAATCATAAAACAGATTGCAGATTCCTAGCTGATACAGGATAAATTCTCATTTTAGTGCTACATTTTGATGCAGAGACCATTTCTAGGCAGCAAAACATTACAAAAATGTACTCAATGGGTATGTGATTGAAACAGACCTTTTTAATTATTTAGGCTGTCACATAAAACGGCCAGTGGCCACTATTTAGAATGCTTTTAAATTTCATGACCAGGGGCTGTACAATGCATTAATCTCAAAACTGGGAATATAATCCCTCCTGGGCTCGTATTTGGCTGTAATACTTTAAGCAGATATCTGTAATTTTGTAATCAAAGCCAAACAAACATGAACTCTGACCAGAGGTATTCTGAAGTGGTTTCTATTTGCAACTTCTGAAAAGAGATTTCTGCTATAACACTCATTTTACTTTTCAGCTTGTGAAATAATCAGCAGATAAAAGGCAAAGACCTCCAAAGAAGGGGGTAAATATATTTAATGAGTAAATATTGTATTATTAAATGAAATGTGTCATACTTAGTTTCTGCACATGAAGCAAAACTGGCAGAACTGGACAGAGATCCTTTATTTAACAGGGGGTTTTCTGACTTTTACAAGCACAGAATGTGGTTTTTGTGTCTGTCAGAATTTTTAGACATATATAACAAGCTACTCTTTGCAATAGTGAAAAACATGGAAAAAGAATCCATTTTTATCTTTAGAAATCTGGGATGAAAAATGATAATATTGTAACAGGTGAGTCTAGGAAGAACAGAAGTGATCTTATCTCTCTATTTGACCCAAGAAAAGATCAAGTAGACCTAAACCATTCCTGGCATGTTTGTCTAACCTGTTCTTACAACCTGTCAGCAAGAAAAACAGCACAAGTTGCCAGGCGAGCTATTCCAGGGCTTAACTCTTCTCACCGTCAGAAAGTTCTTTCCACTGTCTAACCTAATTGTCCCTTCCTGCAATTTAAACATACTGTTTTTCTTCCTCTTGTCAGGGGATCTGGAGAACAGACTATTCTGTTCCTCTTTGCAGCAACCTTTTAATTGCTTCACGCCGCAGCCCCGTTCCCCAGGCTGTCTATGCCATGCATTGGGTCACCTGCAGGATCCATTCTGGAGCTGAGAAATCAGGTGTCTTCTTGAACAACCTGTGGTTCATCTTTTAGGTAGTCTAAGGACTGATCCAGTGAATCAGTCAAACATCCAACATCTATACACAAAACTTGGTTTTTCAGCTTATACTCACCCCAATGGACCTTGCACACTTTTTTCCTCTGCATCCTTCTGCCCATAATCTACATCCATGTTTGTCACTATGAGGAAAATAATAAATGTGACAGATGGCAAAGCAGGCACTCTTCCTATCTAGGGCAAGAGAAATGGCACACCCTCTTAAGAGTACCAAAATTTCAGTCCTAAAGTTAGGCCACTTGGGGGCAGGAGGAGATCTAGCCCTTGTGTCAGGGTAGCTCAGGCTACCCTGGGCTGAGGTGAGAAAGGACATGAGAGGAAAGAAAAGGACTGTGAGAATATCCCGAGCTGCTGACAGGGATGTGGCAGGGCAGCCACAGCTGTGAGCTTCCAGTGGGAAGAGTGTGATAGACAAACTGTGCAGATCATGTGAGGTCAGTGCATAGGTTTGTGCCAAACCCATGGGGCAAGTGCTAAGCCAGGCTTTGCTCCAAGGGCTGCAGCGTGTGGACACAATCAGCTCACATTACCAGGAGTGCACAAAAGCGTAAGCCAATCGTTAGAAATTAGGAATGGAATAGGGAATTTTAAGAAGAGAGCTTGGTGTGCTACTCTACAAATTCACAAAAACTGGACTAGTTGTGCACAGTGCTGCAATCACTCAAATATAACAGCAGGACTGAAAAAAGTTTAGGCAAAGGCAGGGGTATGGCAGGTATAAACTACTTTCTGAAGGCTGAAGAAATGGGGACTCCCAGGCCTGATAAAGCAATGAGCGGGGGGCAGTCATGGAAAAGTTGATCCAGCCTAGAGTGATGCTGAGGAGGCCATAAGGCTTAATTGTTCAGCAGGAGCTAGAAGGAAGGTGTAAAATCAGGCAGGAAGCTCATTCACTTGGGGTACAGGTAAGTGGTGGAGTTTCTTGGCATAGGATGCTGTGTATACCAAAATTCAAGAGGAGAAACAGACAAATTCAAGCAAGGGAAACCTGCTGAGCTCAGAAAGCCCCTAAATTATGAGCAGTTGGGGTTAATGCAGTTTTACTAGCCACTTACCTGGTTATTATGCTCTTGTCTTGGCACTTGCTTTTTGTATTTGTCTTTGGGTCTAGGTGGGCTTTTTGTTAGATGCGGTACAACCATTCCAAGGTAGGAACACTATGGATGTGAGTCATTCTGGGCCTGTGACCTTTCCAACAAGGAGATCAGAAAGCAATCAGAAAGGCCTTAGGGACATTGCCGCAAAGTTGTTGCTCCAACATTTGGCTCTTCCTACCACCCATTCAACCCTTCCATCCTGCAGTCCTCACCACAGCCAGCTGTGCCTCCAGCAGCACCCTCTGCTAACAGCTGGCATTGCTCTGTGTCCTTGCTCAGCAACAGCTCTTTGTAGGTACCCTCATTCTTTTGACTGGCAAGTTTTTGTGGTCCCTCATCTTTTCCAGAGATATTCTTAGGATTTCCCACATGTTCCTAAGGGCAGAGTTCAGGATTATTACTATATTATTTCTTGTACACAAAGACTAAACCTGTGCTGTCAGGAAAATGGTTCAGAGCCCGATTTCTGGACCTGAGGGCAGATGGCACAGCATGGATCACATCCATGCATCTAACCCCTTTCTCTGTAACACAAGTTAGCCATATCCAAAGAATCTATTGGGATTTATATACTCACCTTGAACTGGGCTCAGCTGCCCTCTGGGGAAATGGTAGCTGGCGTAGACCAAAGGTGTATTAACAATTTAAGCATATTGACAGTCACATTCCAGGGCTTGGATTTTCTCTGGGGCACTACCGTGGCAGCATTTTAAAGTTGGAACTGGATTTCAGAAAAGTATTCTGAAGTCTGATCATGATTCAGTAGGGAGTGCCACATACTTATGAGAAACCTCCAGAGATGTCCTATTGTTGACAATTTGGTAGAAACAGTTGCTCCAGATGAAAATTTTCTTCTTGACCAGGGATAGTCTACAGTTCACATCTGTTCTAGATAGGATCTTGAGTCATGTTTCATCTTGTACTGTGAAGCCATCCTCTAGCAATACACTGATTTAGGTAGTGCTCTGTCCATTCTCTGCTTTGTGTCTCTTTCAAGGGGAAAGAAAATATATGTGAAAAATTGTGTCTGCTCAGTAAGACTGCAATTATGGTTTTAGAGTTTGGCATAGTATTTTATACATTTTTTGATCTATATAAGCAGAAACAAATGGCAGCACATAGAAATGTATTTTGAACTTCAAGAGATGTTAAAGTGTGTGTTAGCTCATTAATTAAATATTTAACCAATAAATTTCCAAATTTTCATTCATTTTACAATTGTACTCTGAGCAATCTTAAAAATATGACCTAAAAAAATACATGCTGTGATTTTTTTCCCCAGTTGTCTCACAGCAAAAAAAAGTTGACAAATGAAGTGATTTTTAGGGAGGAAAGTTTATTTTGGTTTTCAGTGCATTAATATTTTCATTATTTTCAGTAAGCCAAATAGATTCTCCAAGTTACATATATATATATAACATTAATTATTGCACATGGTTAAGGTATAATGTCCAAGTTGAATCTTACTCTTCAGACACTCCACAAGTGCCTCTTCTAAGTCTTTAATAATATTCATTGCTTGAATAATGTTCTAATTTAAGTTAACAGTCTATCCAGAAGAAGTGTTATATACTTTAAAATATATGTAAATTAAATGTGCTTTGGTATTAAAAGGTTTCTTAGCAAAAATAAAAATTTCAGTAATAACCATTTAATGAGAAAATTTGGTCCAAGCCTCGTACATGTTAGCTGTTCTTAAATCACTACAGAAATGGGTTTGGACTGTAGCTTTTTGTTTCAATATAAGTTGGTGAGCAACCAAATTATAATCAACATCAATAAAGTGTACAGGCTAGAACAGTAAAAAATGTTGAAACAAAATGGTTCATGTCAGTTGAAACAGGGAGATAGATTCCCATGTGGCTCATAAAGAAAAGGAAAATAGCCCTAATGAACAGTACATTGAATCCAACCTTCTAGTGCTTCCTGAGGCCAATCTTCCCTTGACTCCAAGCCATGTTGTTTGTGTAAAAAGTTGACCAGGACTGGTGTGGGAGATTTTGCTTATTTCCAAAAAGAAACCCCTTCAATCTTCATGAGCCCTTTAATCTGTGTGTGTTCGTGTGCCTGCTCCCAGTGACTGAGGCTTATTGTTCAGGAAGAGTTCTGAGTTATTTCATTCTCAAGTTTTCTTCTGTTGTTGGAAATATTTATTCTACCTTGTTTTAATGTAGAGTTCAAAACAAACAGGAAAACATCCAAAATTTAGAATCACAGCAAGTCCTTATTTCACACTGGAGATCATTTTGTTCTGTGTCCTCCTGCTGGGGCTGGATTACTGGGTGGCAATGAGATGTTGGGCCTTTAGCAAATGCAGACATTCAACTCCTTGTCTTTACTTCCCTTTTGGAAATCTGTTTTTGAAATGTTGGAAAGCATAGTTTTTTATTGTTAGGCTTTAAATTACATCTCATGCTGAAAAAAAAAATGGAAGACAAAACCTAAATAAATGTATGTAAAAAGCTACATGTTAGGCACACAAGAAATATCATAAACTACCCCACCTAATCCAAGCAGAAGCCCAGGCACTGCATTTCATGTTGAACTAGATGCATTGCTCAGGAATCGTCAGAATGCCTCATTCAGACACAAAACTCTGAATCACTTGACTAAATGAATGATTTTTCTGTGGAAATCTAATCAGAGCTAGTTACTCAAATTCCCTTTATAGTCTCTTTTTGTTCCCTTTATAACATCTCTTTTGTAGTAGAGAGAAAGAGGAACCTCTCAGGATTAATCACATGCTTATGCAGGTTTCAAAAATGCATGAGATAAATCCAGCCCTCTTAATGCCTTTTGACTCTAAGGCCATCCTGCACAGGCTACCTGAGGTTCAGATACCTATACTGTAGGCAACTAAAGTTAAATTACTTGTATCCTACATAAAGCATTTAAGTGCAGAAGAAATAATTGGACCATTTATTATATTAAGTTGAGCAAAAATCTCTGACTAAATAATAGCTTTTGTTTGGCTGAAGCACATATTTCTGAATCTCAGCCAATATTATGATGAAGAGAAGGAGAATTCACTACTTTCCCTTTTAGAATCTTTTTCTGACTAATCCCCCTCACTGCTGAAAAATGTGCCTTATTTCCAAACTAAACTTGTCTGGTTTTAGCCTGTATCTACTGATTTTCTTTAGGCCTTTTTGCTTTGGTTTAAAAGTCCTTTAAGTGTTCAGAGATTTTTGGAATGAATGTATGTGCATGCATATTCAAGCTACCCTTAAATCTGCTATAATCTAAATAGATTGAAGATTTCCAGTGCCCCATTGCAAGGCATTTTCTCCATCCTGAAATGATTTTTAAGGTCCTTTCTGCATCCTTTTTGATTTTTCAGCCTTTTTTCCCGCCTAAATGTGGCCACCAGATGTGTATGCAATATTCTAGTATCAGTCTCATCAATATAACACATAGAGGCAAAATCATCACCCTGCTTGTATTTGCTACTCAGTTTACACAACAAAAGGTTCATATATTTTCAGAATTACATTAGGAACTTCTGCTCTGTTGCTTATCTCTGAAGATTCATTTGAGAACTGCTGCAGAAGCTTGGCTATAGTACCTAGTTACTTGAAATTGTCTCACCTGGCTAAAGAAGTCAGCTAATTTTGTGTATCATTTTAAGTTCTTCAACTGTTTTTTACATCTGTCATTCACAACTTTCTCCTGCCGCTATTTTAGAAATATTTTACATTTCATGTGGTCAAGCTTCAGCCAGTCCTTGAGAGCTGAGACTAGGGGTAGAAGTGTACCCCATGACTGGTTACTTTAGGGAACTCTCGGCCTGTCTTTACCATATGAATTTATTGCTTCATCAGCTTATTCATTTTTGACTGGGACTGATGTCCAGTAACTTGCCTAATTCAAACTTTTTTTATATTGGCTCAGGATTTGTGCTTTTTTTAGTCTTCTGGAATCTCACCAGTATTTCAACATTTATTCAAGAGCACCATCAGTGATTCAGCTGACTCCTCAGGAAAATAAGGGCTCTTGGATTCAAACTGCCCAGCCTACTGATTTAAAAGTTTTTAACAGACTTTGCCTAAATTCCTCCTTGCTACTTGAAGAACTGG
Source organism: Drymodes brunneopygia (assembly GCA_013400955.1). Taxonomy (NCBI): domain Eukaryota; kingdom Metazoa; phylum Chordata; class Aves; order Passeriformes; family Petroicidae; genus Drymodes; species Drymodes brunneopygia. Next base: position 620,259 of record VZTZ01039318.1, read on the forward strand.
AAAAATCTTGATCATCTTCATGTGAAGTGATTAAATGAACCTGTTTTTCTACAGGGCAATATTTACTGAAACCTTATCCTTCTCCATGATTGCTAACAGATTCAATATCCTTATCTAATGTCAGAATTAAATAACTTCTAGCATATTTTTACGTTTAATAAAGCTTTTAAAATTATTGCTTTTTTTTGTATAGATAGGAATTATTTTCCCATGCTTTTTAGTTTCTCTTATTAATTATTTCATTTTGTTGATAATTTCTCATTTTTACAGCTAACTAAATCTGCCCTTTTTGTTTTCACATTATACATTGTTTTTATAGTCACAGTTTCCAAAAAAAGATGTTGGGCTTATAGCCAAAGTTTGTTCTTTCTTGATTGTGAAATTGTAGCCATTTAATAAACTCTTCTAAAAGAACATCCAAGTTTCATTCAAAGTTCTCTGCTTGCATTTCAATTTCCAGGAATTTTGCTCATAAAATTCCTCACCTTTTAGAAATTATGCCTTTTTAAAGCAGCAAACATGCCATTAATTGGGAATTGTCTTTGTTTACATTCTTAGAAGAGTGTAGATCATGATTGCTTGTCTCTAGGCTGCCACCATCCTTCAGTCTACAGAGACTGTTTTTCGATCTAGAAGAGTAATTCACTTGTGTTGAAGATGAAAAGGCTGCATTTAAGACAACCAAGAACAAAATTATCATAGGCAACACCTTTAGATGAATAACCATGTATAAATCTTTTGAGATTCTCATGGTTTTCAGCTGTTTGAACTGAACTTCCAATATTCTTGTTCCAAGTTGGAGCTTACACATAGCAAGATGAAATATTTTGTTGGGTTGTTTAAGATACTTTGGAAACAATTCAAATTACTGAGAGTTTTGTCACCTGCATTTTAATAGACCCCATCCTGAATAGATAATGTACAAACCAAACTGTTTTATTCATTTAACTGCTTAGATCTAGGCATACAGAATAATAACAATCCTTTACGCCTGATAAAGTGATAAGCTCTCTTAAAAGCAACTAGAGCTGTGGTGAACTTTGGAAAACAAGCCCCCTAAAGCTTGTAAGTTTTATTACCATTTTCCAGGTGGGCTCATAAGGAAAAGGGAGGCTTAAAATGATGGAAATAGCCAAAATACACTCAAGGGTAATTCAGAAATTTGAAAGCACAGCAGCCAATACAAATGTCATGCTATGGTGAAGATGCAAGTCAGAACAACAGACTTACATTTCATTGAAATAAGAAATTTTAACTTTCACTGGGTGCATCTTGGAGGAGACGTGACAAGCAGGGTGAGTGCAGAGACAGAAGTATACAGAGGTGGAGAGACAGAGGTAGCAAGAGTGCTAAGGAGAGAGGAAAGCATATGATTATTCAAAATTCAGGCCAGATTGTGGATTTGCTATCAGTTGTGGAAGAAAACAAATTTGTTAATAGAAGACACTTGGTTTATGTAATGAAGCTGTGACTTTTCCTTCCTTCCCCTTATCTGAGAGGGAAGATAGTGGGTATGAGAAATTGCAAAATGTTTCTTACAACAGGATATTCAGACATCCTTCTGCAGCTGTGAGATGACTTGTTGGGCCTGAGTCACGTTTACACCTCTTCCTGAATGTGGATTCCTGTGGATAACCAGAATCCAGGCAGGAATTAAATTCCAACCTCCAAGAGAAGGAACTGAAGTTGTAGGTGTGCCCCACTCTTCTGTGTGTGTGATACCCACTGATAGTCCAGAATAAAAAACAAAGAGTGTGCAATCTTCTTTCTGTTGAACTGCTCATGCAATCCTCATTCTCTTAATATCTGGCTGCTACCCTCTCATGAATGTTAGGTATCCATTCCCCACTAAAGATCCCAATGTTATGGGGAAAGACCTGAGGTGTGGAGGGATGAGTCAATTATTTCAGGTCTATGTCAGAAATCTTCTTTTGAACAGAAATCTTCTTTTGAGTCTCCTGAGTCCTGATTTCTTATGTACAAGTGGTAGCACACAGGCCCAGTTTTAGCAAATATGGCAAGCTGTCCTGCTCTGCTCCAGTTCTGTGACTAAACATGCAGAATTAAATCCAATGCTTCCTGGCTATGGCAGGTCCCATATGCAGATCATCCCAGCAGGTTTCTGAAGGACCACACCTCCTGTAGGGGCTTGGTAGTTCTGCAAACAGCCTTGCTCCCTACTCAGGAGAGGAACAGAATGCAAAGCTGGTGGTTTAGATTAGTTTAATGGTACCAAAGCAAGAGACACACAAAGCACAGAGTCTGACACCTTCCCCATGTTCATATGTTCATCTCCTAAGGAAGACCCTTACAGAGCAAGAAGAGAGAAGAATGAAACATTCTAAAAAAATATGAAAAGAAATGCAATGGAGGAGAATCCGTTTCTAAAAGAAAATATTTAAGAACATTTTCTTCCTGAAAAGTTTCAGTTTTCATGTACTCTGTTTTATTATGAGATCTGGAAGAAACTGACCAGGAAGATAAACTGCAAAATGTGTTGTAGAGCTTGGGAGGGAGGGGCACTAAAAGTCCCTGCACTTTGATCTGTTTTTTATGGTTCCCTCTGAGAGATTTTTGTGTGTAAATAATGTGGCTGAGATCACCCAGAGTAAAGTAAACCTTTTCCATCAGATGCTCTGATTTCCTGCAAGAGCTGTTTGTGTATGCATGTGTGTGTGTTCCCATATAGCTGAGAATAGTCAGTGTTTTCAAACACATTGGAAAAGTACTTTAGAATTATTTCTGAGCCCCCCAGAGTGTTTGCTGCTTTGTAAAACAGAGGAAATCCTAACTGCTATTTCTAGAGAATTTTGTTGTGTTTTCTAAATTATAGAAATGGAGAAACCCAGCTGCTTTAGGGCCTGGAATAAAGAGCTACAACTTTGTTATCATCATACGGTTATTTTCCCCTCTAAGTCAGATGGGGATCAGATACAAAGATGTCATGTTTAAAAGTGATGGGTCTTATATTTGCTTCAGCATCTTACCCTGATTTGGTCAACTATAACGAAAGAGGAAAACCACAAATATGATATTCAGAAGAGTTGCCATTGCTGCTCCTCTGCTCTGATTGGGCAGCCCTGTTTCAGCACACAGCCTCAGTTATATCAATTACTGCGAAACTCAGAAGGTATTTGGCATCCCTCTATGAGTGGCAAAGAAACATTGTTTCTTTGTGACCACTTCAGTCCACAAGCCACACTCTAATGATCCAGCACAAACTTTTAGCAGCACTGACAGTTCTACATAGCTCTTTCTGACCTCTGTGGAATATTTGACACCACTAAGGGTTTGGCAATAAGCAATCAAGTGGTAATTCTTGGGGAATTGTTATGTTCCCCCAGCACAACCTATCTTTATTCTGGGAGCAAACTGTCATTTCCGTTAATGTCAGTCAGAAATGCTGAGGGTAGACCTACATTTTGTATTTCATAGCTGACTTTCCTGAGCTTCCAAAGTAATGCTTGTTTGCAACAGGGCTAAGCACTTGCTTGGATTAGTGTTGATTGGGTCTGTTGATCTGAGGTTAGACCACAATTCTTTCACAAATGGAAATATTTCTGGTCATCTTTCCCCACCCACAAGGGGCACTTGTTTGAAGAAGGACTTTCTGGGTGGGTAAAGAACCTGTCATTCACCACTCCAACAGAACTGTCCCTGTTTGCCATCACCCCTTCTTCATTCAAGTCAGTGCTGTCAGTTACTTTAGTTATTTCCTGAGCACTACTTTTACCCAATAAAGGAAAACAAATGAACAAATTGGAAGCATGTTAAGCAATCTCTCTCTTTTCCCTTCAGTAAAGCAGAATGGAACAATTGTGTAAATAAAACTGTCATTTTTATAGACCTCAAGCCAACATAGTTCTCAAGCACATCAGATTCTGTGGGATGTGGTTCCACATCCTCATGGCTGCAGCCTGTCCTGTTGCATGGCCAACACGATGTTCAGCTCCTTGACCAGAGGAGACAGTGCCCAACAGCATCAGCATCTGCTCTGGGAACCAGGCACCATGAGTTTCTACTCTGTGTCAGTTGTGCTGGCAGCTGCTGTATTTCCTTGACTTCAAAGCCCTATTCTTGAGAAAAGTGTTATGCCATAGAGTGGAACAGCATTTGTTCACTTTCCTTTCACTTGTCACTAATAAATTTTAGGGTTCACACACTCATTTGGAGTGGGAAGGGAACCTCCTCATGCTGCTATAAGGCAAACTGTAACCACTGAGTATCAAGACTCAACATGTCATGATTTTGACCTTGGCTCAGAGTCTTTCTAAAGTGGTTGTTATAGGACAGCTTCCATGGTGAATCACACATAGGACTGAAAAGTTTGAACTTGATGCATCAGCAGCATCAGCAAACATCCATATGGAGCAAGTGATGGATAAATTGTGATCTGCTCTAATGACTGACTAGTCTAACACCAGTGTCTCTGAAATATAGTGAAAGATACATTCATGGACTATTTTTGGTTGTACATGGCAGACCCTTTTGAATTTTTTTTTTCTCTCAGACTCAAATAGTATCCTTTGAATAAGTTTTAAAAGTGCAAGCTATACTGACCTCATTATGGAAGCACTTATAGTCTGCAGCTGGATGCTTGTGGTGAAAAAACACTAACTGCTTTGGCACGTGCTAGGTGGATTGGGAGCTGTGAGATATATTATCCAATCAAACATTTACATCTGCTCAACTGACATCCCCCACTGCTATAGCTGAGCTAATAAACAAGGTATTATCTTTAGACTTGTCATTCACTACTATTAACAATAATGAATGAATTAATTGCTCCTGATTAGCCAATTTGTGATCAGCACTGAAGGTAAAAATCAGAACATAAATGGTTATCGTGTAATTTCATGCTTAGTTTTGTATTATCATTTGGCAGAATGCTATGTACCAATTTAAAACAGCTGGTCCAAGTGAGCTAAACTAGTTTAATATCCGGGATATATCACCAAGGGGATTACTTATTAAATTATAGGAAGTGATCTTAGATTTCAATAGTGGTTTATTATTCAAAATTGTTTTGCCTTACAACAAATTGTAGTTTTTGACCTCAGAGTTTGTATCTTTCATTTTAATATTGTGGTAGTTTATTAGAATCATAAATATTAAGATATAAAAGTTTATTATCCCAAAATTTCAACAGAGACTCATTGGAAACTGTTATTCCCAAATGCTTTTTTGATGACAGTAAAATGTACTGTAAGTTAAGTGAAAACTTTTATTTAACAGTTCAGCTACAATGCCGTTTCTCTGTTACATAAAAAAGACCACACCATTTCATTAGAAGCAAACTGCATCATTCCATCTTCATGTAAGGTAAGATTTGCTGCCATTTTTAAAATAGTAGATCAAAATTCTCGCTTCCTACTAGGTTATCACCATCTATTTTGATGTAATTGCTCCTGATTTGCACCAGTTTGAGTGAAATCAATAACAAATTCCAATCTTGTTCTGTCACAAGGAGAAAATGTGGTTTCTTGTTTCCTCACAAAATTTGCATAATTTTTTGCTGAATATGTCTTCTGAAAGATAGGAAGGTAAGGAAAAATGCAGACCTAAATGAGAAGACTGACAAACTAAAAGGAATGGTTTTGTCTAAAGCTGAGTAATCTCTTGTGGGCCTCATCATTCCTCAGCCAGTCCCATATTTCGATGTGCACTCTTGGAGAGCAGCTGTACCGTACTCATTTACTTTGTGCTGAGTAGATTGCAGAACAATTTCTCAGTGAATCAGAATGAAAAATATTCAGTACATTTTTGGCTTAAGTCTTGTCTGCTTTGTGACTTGTTAGTCTCCCTGCACAGGCTTCATCTAACTGGCTGGAGATGTCTATAACATAAGGGGTTTTTTTCTTTCTCAAGAATTCACCCTAAAGTCCCCTTCCATAAATGAGACAAACAGGCATTTCTGGGATATGAGTCAGCTCACAGTCATTTAATATAGGCCAGAGGAGCTGTGTTCCAAAACTGCTGACTTATTTTCATGGGCGATGCAGGCAGCCTATGGTGACTTGCTCACGCACAGTTATCTAAAATGTTGACATTAAAACTGCGCAAGCTGTATCTCACTGCAAGACCATCCTCTATCCATGATGATGGTGAAAAAACTGCAAACTACCCCCTTTCTCCGCTCTCAGGATATGCTCTCAAGACTGAAAGTGATTTAGCAGTTTAGTGAAGAATTTAATCCAATATGATAGACTCGGCCAAGTTAATCTCTTTACAGAAGGTAGGACAGCTTCTCTGGATGTTGCTGCTCTACACTGTGCAGAGGCATGGACTGTTCAGCAATAACAAACAACTCATGGCACTGTGGGACACTGCTCACTTGGCTCCCACTGGGAATATTTATTCATCAGCAGTCCTGTTGCAAAATTCAGTCCATAGCATTTGGTGGCTGAAGATGCCATATTCCAGAGAGGAAATGATATGACTACCTTATGGACTGTCATGCTGGATTGTCATCTCGTCTACACTGAATTTATGGGCAATATTAAGATGCCCCATTCTGGAGACAGTTCCAGTACATAATGGTAAAAAAATATAGTGATTTGTAGTGCAGGTTTTGTCACAGTTTGATGAGTGATTCAGTTGGACACAAAGTTATATTTTCTTCCCCACCTTCCTTTAACCTCCTTGGTGAGGAGATGCTAAGAAGTAGACATGTCTCCATATGTCACTTTTTTGCAAATGACATTTCTCTTCCTTTGAGTAGGCATAGCAAAACTGTCTGGCCTTTACTGTTTTGCTTTGAGTACAAAATATTTCCACTGAGCACTGGTTTATGTATGCTGAAACTATGATTTTGATGTCTTTCTGGTAAGGGCAGACTGAAGGTTTGACTTGTCTTTTTAGCCAAGTACCACAGCAATAACTGATATTAATAAGGACAAGAAGTTGGGAGTGATTGTGCTTTTTATCTGTGAAGCTTCACAGAGCAGAGCAAGTGGAACAACTCCTTTGCTTATGTTTTTAAAAGGTCAGATTCCAGGCCTGTTATTCATGGTTTATACTACTGAATAGAATCTTCTTCTGTATGAAATCTGAGAGATATTCACATATAACATTGCATGCTAGCTGGGGCCCAAACCCCCTTCTGTCCACAGACTCTTGCACTAGAAATGACTTGTGCTTTATACTAGGGCTGTCTGGAACTATCCAACTAATATTGGAATTTTGTTTCCATGTACAAAACTCACCTAACTGTGCAAGAATTTAAAGGCTGGACATCTTCTACTCCCCACCTTAAAGCCCCAAACTGGCTAGGAACAGGCAATTTCTGTAACTGTTCACCAGGAAATCATCAATGAATAGTCCAGTGCACTGCCGAAAGAAGAATTATGGAAAGTATTACCTTAGGTGTGTGCAGCAACACTTAAGAAGCAGGAGTGCTTTATGGCTAGAGAAGGGTGACCTGTAGGCACTAATTCTGGTGTCAGTCTTCTGTAGGTCTGTCATGAAAACATATCCTCTGTGTGAATTCAGCTAAGAATCGGTGCGTTTTAACAAATAAGAAACTTCTGACTTTTTTTACTCGCTTTGGAAATATGCTTTAAGCATGTTTTCCTTTCTTTCATCCTCACAGTAACCCTCATAAAATATTCCTTTTTCTGCCTGTCCCTATCTTCTGATTCCTCAACCTGTGATTCATTGTTTGGAAGATCTGCTGGGAATATTGAGTCAGGTTTTCTTCTTCTTTAAGCCAGGATGACTTGCACTGCTACTGGATGTACTACTAGCACATATGGCAAAAACACCTGCTCCGAATTCTGAAGTTTCCTGAAACATCTCTGACTTACACTTTGAACTGCTTTTCAACTAATCCCTTCCTTTAAAGAGGTAGGGAAAAAGATGACAGTGGTTCTTTGATGTTTTTAAACAGTACCACTGCTAAGTTTTTTTTCTGACAATTACAGAAGCAGGATTTTTTTGTAGTGGATCCATAGCTTTGAAATACTTTGAGTGTGGCTTTGCAATAAATTTGAGCTCTGAATGTGCATTTCCATCACCAAACTATTAAATGTAATTGATCTTTATTTTTACATTTTTCTTTATTTCATGATTTTCATAATGTTTTAATTATAAGCCTGATGTATATTGTTACTACAATATGAGTAAAGATGAGGATATTAGAAGAAACAGCAGAACAGAACATACAATAAATGTGAGGCAATGTGGAAAATTATCAGGATACGTTTTTCATTAGATAAATGGCAATTATACTTTTATGCATGAACATGTATAAATGGCATTAAGGACTTCAAAAGATAGTATTTCTGACAGCCAGTACTGCAAACTCAAGCTGAAACACGGGAGACAAGCTTTGTTTTAGTCTTCACTCTTTCATCATAAGAACTAGTGAAAGATGTCCATAATCAGAACACAACTGGCATCTTCAATGACACTCGAAGCAGAGGGGAATCCATCTTGCTCCCCACATAGATCCATTGTCTCTCTGCTGCTGGCAACAGATATGAGCTGAAGATATAGCTGAGGCTTGATGTGTCACATATCAGATTTGCACTGCTGTTTTTCAGACAGCTTTGAAAGGTGGGATTTTCCAACTTAACCCAAGAAAGTAAATCACCAAGATTTTGGTCTAGCTATTTGTTTCAGAACAGTCCAAGTGTTCAGATCTGCATGTAAAAGAAGGCAAAGATTTGAATATAATTTTTCAATTCTCACTCATTTTGAGGAGTTATTAAAATTGTAAAAAAGCATCCAGTTTTTCTTATACATTGTATTTAGATATTTACATGGATTCTGTCACCATGGATATTCTAAATGACGGAAAAAAACCCTAATGCTACACAATTTAATAAACAGAAGAAAATCATCCATCCAGGTATTTCCAGAATATTGGGGTGTAGATGGCTTTCACTGGGAATTATATGTCAGAAACATCACAGAAAAAAAGATTGGTATGGAATATGGCAGTTTTCCTCAAGTGAGAAATTATGAAAATATTGGGCAGAGAGTTTGACCAAATCAAGGTGGGAACAGATGACGTACAATATCTTCATATAAAAAGTGAGAGTTACACCTGCTTTTCCTCTATGTACCTTCTGCAAACAGGAATGCAGGGCACAATAGCTGCAGTCTGTGGGGAAAATGTCATTTTGACCACTGTCAGATTGTGAAGCAGGGCAAAAATCAGGAGCTCTTGCTCTATAAATAACCAGCTGAGATCTGAAACAGATTCACAGCCATTGAAGAGCAGCCACAGATGGAATCACATCTCACATTCTTACCAGTGTAAGAAAGGGGAGCCTGGTAATTTTATGCAGGCTTTTCCATCCTCCCCACTACTTGGCTTGCAAGATGTAATGAACTCTTTTTTCTTTTCAAGTATGCAATTGCCTCCTTGCAAAGGACATGAAATAAAGCATTGCTATGTTGTTTGAACTTAAAGCAGTAAAAAGATAGCAAACTTCACAATAACTAAGGTTGGGCATTCTGGCCTTGATTCAACAGTGCACTTAAATATGTGCTCAAGATCATCCCCATTAAGCAGAGCACTTAAGCACATTCTTAATTTTTAACATATGCAAAAGTGCTTTTCCGAGTAACGATAGATTTAAGCACATGCTTGTGTGTCATACTGGATTGGGGCTAAAATCAGCACATATTAGTTCTTTCCAACAAATCAAAGCATCTGTTTCAAAAATAACAATGGGTACTTCATAGCAAACAGCTGTCTTCATCTACAAAGTGTTTCAACCCAAGGCTTGACTTGATGTGCATAATAAGAGAAATACTTTTTAAGATGGACTCAAGTTTTCAGAAAGGTATTGGTCCTTTCTAAAGATGAAAGACAAAAAAAAAAGGCTGTTGCATCTTTTGTGTCTGTAAATATTATTTTTTTGTAATAAGAATAAGAATATATGGATCTAAATGCAGGCTTAGGGAAAAAAAGAAAAATATCACAGTTTGGATTTCATGTTGCTTCAAGTGCTGTATTTAGAACAGCTAGAATTTCAGTTTGCTAAAACATTTCCAAAGCTATGGCTATTTTCATTTTTCCACGGGCAAAGGTTTACATATTTTTAGTGTCAATTCACTTTAATAAATAGGCACCCTTTAAAAAGCTGTACAATAGAGAGAATAATAGTTGTAATGCAAATCATCTAGGGATTAAGGACTAATAATATAACACCACTCATCCCAAAGTATTCCTAAACACTGGAATGACTTTATAAAAAGATATCAGTCCTGAATCACTCACTCCTTTCCCTTTTGGGGTAAACCACAGTAATGATTTATCAAGGCATAGCATTACATTTAAGAACAGAAGGAGAAGGATATTATCGTTGACTACAACAGAAGAGAGAATTTTACGTACTGTAGACAGAATAATTACCCAAATTGGAATCAGCCAGGGCAGAGGAAAAAAAATGGAGGAGGTGAACAGAAGGTCAAAACGAAGAGATGGGTGACTTCTAGAGAGCCATTTGTCACCTAAAGGGGAGAGGAGGAGGGGAGAAAGAAGCAGAGAAGAATTATGATTCTCTGTGGAAATCAAAGTAAAAGTATGCATTCCTGCCTTCAACATTGTTGTTTGGTAATACAAGGTTGTGGGGAGCTTGACAGAGAGCCAGAAATAAGTTTCTTTTACCCAGAGAGACAAGACAGATATATCTGGGAAAGAGGCTTGGGAGCCCTGTAACATGCTGAACTTGAGCCGAATATTATTGGAAAGGACCTGGGAGAAAAGAGAAACTCCAGGCACGGCACTGGCTTTCTTTGTTGGAAAGATCAGACCTTTTTCTGTGTGATTTGAGATGTTATTATACATATGAGCATGTGTGTGTGTGTGTGTGTGTGTGTGTGTGTGTGTGTGTGTGTGTGTTTGGGGGGACGGGGTGTGTTTTGCTTTTACAGGAGCAGCACTTTACCAGAAGTGATCTCATCTGAGTCTTTGGCCATCTCCAGACTTTGGGGTCAGCAAACATTTCTCTGTAAGCAGTTCAGGACGTGTATTTGTTGCCATCAAAGCCCACAATGGCATTGTGATGTTGATTGAAGACTACTGCTGCTACTGAGCTATCCACATTCATGTATGTTTTGAAATCTCTTGCATGCACCTAACAGGGCATTGCAGAGTAAAGACCATTCTGTTGAATTATAAAGGTCACAACTCTACTGTCAGAAGATTAACAGAAGGTTCTCTTTGGGCAGAAAGACTTGAATTCCTGTCTACTAAGGTAGATTCAGCAATTGAAAGGTCTATAACAATTATTCTGTGGATTCATTATTATAATGCAAAACAAAATATGCACACTGCATATCTTGCAATCATGGCTATGTAGATCATATTTGAGTCCCTATTTACTGGAGATGAATAATTTATCACTCTGAGTAGGAATTTGGAAATCTAATTTTGCAAATTCTTCCATTCCAAAATATGCTTTCATTTTAATCCATTTGAAAGCAGCCATAACAAAAATGGTTTGAGCCAGTGAAATGTTGTGTTTTGATAACAGAGATATATTTTGCTTCAACCTTTTTTATTACATCAGATAACATTCATTTAAAAATGAAAAATCATTTAAAATGAAACATTCCTTTCTGCTTGCTATCCAAATTCTTCTTAACCTTTTTCCCCTCTAAATATAAATGAACCAGTTAGATATGGCCAAATATGAATTAAGAATTTAGTGAAACTTCACATACTGACACAAAAATGGGACTTTGGTACGAGAATAAAGGAACACCTCTTTTACTTAGCATGAGGGAACCTTGACAGAGGGAAAGTGAAGCCTCCTAGGACTGTGAGATAGCTGTGGGCAGGAGTACTGAAAAAGCTTGAACTTAAATTCTCTACCATTAGAATTATCTTACCTCCTTACCTGAGAAGGACATTTAAAAGAAAAAAAAAATCCACAAGTTTTTCTTTACAGTTTTAATCTGAAGCATATGTAATATGCACACATATAATAGATACTCTGACTCTTCACCTAGTTCTAATTTTCATCACAGGACTATGCAACTCTGGCTTTTGTGGCTTCTTTACTCTTTAACTTCTAATCACTGTAATTTTGCATGCTACTAATCCCATGTGAACCCTTTGACTTCTAGCATGGCATTGTGCGTACCTATAATTTGAGTGATTATTCTTTCAGCTGTTTGGCTCCATTGATATGTTTCTGAATAAAGGGTTGCTCTTACACCTACCAGCTTTGTTTAGGTTTCTCCTAACATCCAGCATAGCTTCATAAATAACTATCCCTATCTTTCTCAAGCTTAACATGCAGAAAGAGTATCTTGCACTAAAGAAAAAAAGAGGCCACTGGGTTGGACAGGCAGGTTATAAAAATATTTTATATTATTTCAGTGAAGATATCTCCTTAATCCTGTTATCTTCAAACTAAAGGCATATTTTTAAAGTTACAGCAACTCTGACTAAACCATTTTGCAAGTGTCCTATAGACACATGTATTATGAAGCTTGATGTGCTCAGTCTGCATAATTGTTCATCATGGCATGATGTATCCCAGGAATTTGTGTGAGTTTCATTCCCTACCTGTCTCTGGAATCCTTTTCTCCATGAGAAAAGGAATGTAAATAAGTCAGCCTCCATGGAATAATTTTTTTTTTCAGAGACTGAAAGGTATTTCTCTTGCCAAGTGGCTTCCCTGCCACCCTGTTGTTTGTAGGAGATCCTATAAAAAAGAACACTTTGCTCATGGTGATCAAATGTCCAGTGCCAAGCTTTCCTTGTCAGAATGACAGCTAAGATCATACATCCTATACAGTCATTAATACGTTGTTACTATCCTGACTTTTGGCAGGTTTATTCACTACTCATTTGTTTAAAAAATGCATCAGCTAGAACTTAATTTTTGTTGTGTTAACATTAACCTGGAGGTTTAGAATCATGCCTGCATTACACATACAGCAATGATGTGGTGACAGGGAGAAAGCCAGACACGTTCAATTTGTACCAAGACCTGTACAGCCAAACTTTGCAGCTCCCTGAAGCTGCATTAACTCTAACACAAATTCACTGGACTGTAGTTATATCTTTTCTAGTTATGCCTGCATTGGTAACTTATTAGTGCTAGGATTTGGTCTCTGGATTTTAAGCCAACTCGCACAGCCTTGCTAATCCATGCTGTAAAAATATCTTATCATTGAACACAGTGGGGTTATGCTAAAGCTGACTGGTGTGAAGGGCTAGATTCCCAAAACGTGCTGGGCACTTTTTTTTTTTTTTTTTGAGTGTGGTATACAGACTGACAAAAATACGTATTGAAATTTGCAGTAGCAATCAAGAAAATCTAGTTCTGGCACTTTGGTCTGGGTCACTAGAGTCATAATCTCAGAGTCCACCTGAGCTCTTTCTTTTCAATCTGTACTGACCCATGAGAATAATTACAGCCTGCCAATTAGCATTTCCAGGTCATACAGACATCTTTCTGCATAATGAATTTAGTGATGTAGCAGTGAAACTGCTCCTGTTTCAGCACAGTTCTGTCTGTAATGTGTCAGTTCCTGTACATTTGTAATAATTAATAGTCTGTATCAACACAAAATAAGGAAATCAAAAAAGTAAGGAAAGAGATATAGGGCTCCTAAGGGAAGAGAGGAAAACAGTACTGTAAGAAATATGCCATATTTCTTATAGAACAATTTTCAGACAATCAATATTCACAAGATGGTGTTTGTCTAAACACTGTTTCATGGCAATGTTAGTCATGATAATAATACATGTCTTCAGAGAGTTTTTTGTTCTGCAGAAACTTTCTTGTGAATGACACACATAAATTGGGCTTGCACAAAAATATAAGGCAGTGTTGGAGGGAGTAGTTGTTGATAGAAGAAAGCAGAAACTCACCTCTTTTTCACCAGTGGCGGAGAGGTGGCAGAAGTTAATAGCGAGAAAGACTCCAACATAGACTTGACAGACTATTAAGGGAGAAAAAAAGCAGATATCCTGCCTTACTTATACCTGCTGATCTCTTTGCAGAGGTCTTGTAGCATAATGATGGCCTTTTCACCAATCAGCAAAGACTGCATGCACAACACTTGAAAGCTGGGGTTCCATTGAATTATGTGAAAGAATTTCTCAGAAGTTGGTGCACAGAGTTAGGTTAGCTGGGCTTCTGATACACTTTAGGAACCTTGCCAAGCTCATCACAGGCACAGCACAGGAGCAGGTCTTACGTGTGCCCCTGTGATACTTCAGTCCATGGATTCTTAGCCTAGTTTCTGAAACTAAGGAAAAAATCCCATGAAAAGGTCCCCCAGCTTCTATATGGGCAAAATGAGAGTCGATGAGTTTCTTTCTTCTGTCTCAATAACAATAAGCACCATCATTCAACAAGTTCCTAGTGCATATTTTTCAGTGATGTGGCCTTACTTCCTTGGGTTTCTTTGTGCCTCTGGATCCTGCCTGTTTTGCTCCATATGAGAGGTCATACTTCATTGATTAACCCCCCGGGCTTTCAGTCAGTCACAACCAAGGCACCAGGCTTGTAGGAAGACACATTTTAAGTGAGAACTAGATCACATGTAGATAATGAGAGAAACTAGTAAACCCCTTCTTAGGGGTTCAAACAATCAACAGGAAGAGTCATTGGTATTTTCCTGAGGTGCACAACAGACTTTCAGAAGAGGCTGAAAACTCCTGACTTCTTGAGACAAACCCTGAAAGAGGCTGGCAGGTGGAATGCCCAGATATTTCCCCAGTGAATTCTTCAGCAGATGTACAGATGATATTTTGACCCAATCTGAACCACAAGACTTGGAAGCAAACTTGGCACTACTGTGTAAAAAATGAAATCTCTTTTATGTTTGCCTAACATTTCACTGTGATATATGGATAATGAGCTTTATGAGTAAAAAATATTTTTACAAATTATTACTACAACTCTGGATAAGATTTTTGTGCCTACACTTCTTTGGCATTGACAGTGACAGTGACAAACAAGAGGGAAGAAAACTAATGAAAAATTATATTAAGTATGTAAGATAAAGATATATAAATATATTTTTAAGAAGACCTGAAAGGTCTGATTCTGATCTAAAAGCTTGGGGTTTAATCAGTCAATTAATAATCCAGGTAACAGTTTTGGTTTTTTACCCCATAAACTGTCATTCATTGCAGACAGGACCTATTCTTAAGATATTTAAAATGGGTGATCTATGCCTAAATCAGACATACAGTTCATCTGGCAAGTCCTGGATACTTTTATGATGTTCTTAGTACTGCATTATTTTACTCTTAATATAATTAAAAGTGCAAATAAAGATAAAATTTTTGAAGTTTCATCATTTTTGCATTTTCGTTGGTTGAAGCTTCTCAAAGTGTTCACAAACATAAGATCAAGAAATTTTAGAGCATTAGTCTTCTACTAATAACTAAATTAGGTACTTGCAAGTGAGAAGTGGCAAGTGAAATTCTTTATCTCTGTGCCTATGTTGTGAAATCTATTTTGTTATCATTTCTTTAAAGTCTCATCAATTTAGGAAATCCAAATAATTTCAAAAAAGTAAAAAAAAGCACATAAAAAGTTGTAGAAAAGATCTTCCCACTTTGAAAAAATCAGGTCTTAAAATGAAATAAATTATAGAAACAACTTCACATTTTCTCTGATGGGTAATAGCAACATGTTTTAACAATTAGTATATAAAGGTTTTCTGCATTAGTTCCTGCAAATCCAGGCTCTGAGATATCTAAGATAGTTAAGTAAATAGCTGAGTGAGAATAGAAGGGAAAACAAAAACATACAAATCTGTTTGTTTCATAAGGAATGTTTTTTTGGTTTTTTTTTTCTCTTGGATGGTTCATTCCAGAAGTGGAAATATTTGAACTAAGTCATGCTAGCAATGATCACAGCTCTAGAGTCTTTTCTGCAATTTATTATAAATTCTTTTTGGGAAAGGAAAAGTTTTGTGTATTTTTAAAAGTCAAAACATGGCTTTAAATATTCATATTTTCTGAAAGAAAGCATATTGCTTTTCTATTGAGTCATGCTATGGGAATAGAACCCAGACCATGCTGCTGGGATTCCTACAAGAGCTTTCAGTTGCTTGTGCATATCGTATAATCTGAGAATCAAGGGACTCAGCTGCAGTTAATTTTCATTTGCTGTTTGTATATAAATGCTTTTAGTACTTAAACTAAATTCAGATCAATTAAACTAATGTTGTTTGACATAATATTCCTTGTTCCAAAATCAATATTCCTTCATTTGACAGACTTATTCTTGAATTCAGGATGTTTATTATTCTTAAAGCTTACCTATAGACCTGGTTTTTGTCTTTGATGATGTAAACCAGTTCTTCCTTATGTACCATGAGCCAGAGTATAATGGGGTTCAAATTTCTCTGGTAAATATCTTTAATTGTAAGATCATGTCTGTTAACCTCTTGCCGTAGTGCTAACTTCCTATCCTCTCTTTTGTCTTTTCTATTATTTCTTTGAGGCCATATTCTCCCAAGGAAGATACTTTTTTTTTTAATAGTACTCTGCTACTGAAGATGTCTTTTGTCTGAGGTTGTGGCATTTGGTGATGAATGCCTCCACCCGGTTTCAGAGGATGAAGTCTTCCAATTTCATTTCAATCAACAGATTCCATAAAATTCCATGGTCAAAAAATCTTTCTCCAGGCTGAGTTTGATACTGTTTGTGTCGCTGCCTAGAGACGAAGGAGGAAGGAAGAGGAGCTACAGGGAAGCACAAACTCTTTCAGTGTTCATGGTCTAACACTGAGGAAGGTGCAAAGTGCTGGTTCCCTGAGTTTCACAGTGGTCCAGGGCTGAAGGGAGTCATGGAGTCAAGGCAATTCTTGCTCTCTACTGCTTGTTTCTCAAACCCATTCACAGATAGGAAAGCTCTTGTAGGGAAAATCTGAACCACCAGGGCTGGTTCTTTCTTGTCCTCCCACAAATAAAGCATGAATCACAATTTGCCCCTCAGTTGTGTATTTCTGCAGATATATCCCTAGTAATGTCTGCAAGAGATTGCCTGAATGATGTCTGGCTAAGGATTGAATGGAGTCCATACTATTTGGTCCACCAGGAGTATTTTTCTTAAGCTTTAGTTCTGAGAAGACAGAGCAGGGCTCATGCCCTTCAGATCCTCTTTACCCTCCCACTGCAGTACTTATAAATCTTGTGATTTTGTTTTGTCTGGCCCTAGTCCAAAAATAGACCTGTCGAATGAAAGCAGCTTTGGGATCATTTATCAATGTAACAGTGGGAATAGTGGGCTGAACAGTAGTTTTGTGCTGTTACCAAGTGAAACCACCATGAGCAGTTACCTAATTGGAATAATATGGCACATGTTCCCATAATTGCTCTCCTTTGATAACTTTACTTAGGTCATGTTTTCTTAGTTAATTATCATTAGAAAAATATCTAATGAAGGTAACAAGGACTAAGGGTTGAAAAAAAAATGTGTATAGGCTGCAGTGTGACATTTTCAGACACAAATATTTTCTTTACATTAATGGTAATAGAAATGATATAACTTGGCATCAACTGCAAACATAATCAACAGCTATGGTTCCCAGGTATTTATTATGACTGAAGGTCAGAGTGGAAGAGGGGTTATTAATGAAACTTAAGGCAAACTGTCTCAGTTATGCTGCTGGAGGGCAGAGTCCTGACCTTGCCCTTCTCTGTAGCTCCCCAGACCTCCAGACACAGATGAGAAATGAATTTCTACTGCTTCAGGTAGATCCTCTCAGACAGTCAGTCCCTGAGAACAAAATGAATAAAATGGGTATTGTTCCATGCTTAGAACAAGAATGAAGATAACATGGCTGCTGATAAATTACATCTACTTCTAGGAGACATGTGAGAGAACATTACTGTTCTGGGCAACACATTCAGAAAAAAAATCCAAATTTTCACCCTTCCACACTGTATTCTGTTGAAAGCAGTTTAGGTTTTCTGACAAGGCATTTTCTCTATGAGTTTTTCTACTGTTTTTCTTGAGTAAAAATCTATAATTTAACCTACAAGGTCTTTAAAAGTATATTCTAACCTGAAAAATTCACTGATGAACTTATTAGTATCTATTAGGCTGGTATCTCTCACCTTATCTCAGGTGCCTAATAGTTAGAGGTCTAGGTCTGACCTGGAGACCTCAGACTCACTTTATAGTCAGATGAAAAAAATGGGCATTCCCAGATTGCAATCCATCTTATTTGAGCTAAGTACACAAGACAGGTCAGATGAATTGTGGCCTGGATTTGCTTCCACTGAGTATAACAGGAAGCCAGGGTAACTAGCAGAGGTTTAATGTTGAACTTTCGGATGTCTACATTAAGGTAGATGAATTGTACCCTGAAGTTATGCACACTAATAAATTTAAGAGTAGAAAGGAACATGCCCTGCCACTTTGCTGCCACGCAAACAAGTTTGGATGGTCCCTGGCTGCTTTTGACCCAGGAGTGCTGCTGCTGTTCAAACCAGTTCAGGGGTGAGTTGGGGGCAGAGGTTGCTGTGAGCAGTTTGGATGTGGCTGCTCGGTGTGTGAGGCCACAAGGATTCCAAGCAGTGGATGGAAAGCCAACCTTTCCATGCTGGTGAGCTGCAGTGCCAGAGCACGGCTGTGAGAGCATTTAATTTTATAGTTTGGACATAGGCTGTGTACCTACAGCAATCAACTTCTATCAAACCTACTTTACCAGCTCCAGAAGTCACACTTTCCCAAAGTTTTCAGAGGAACCAATCTCTAGAGAGATATAGGGATAGAAATCCCTTCCTCCAGTTTCCGAGGGCCTCCAGAAGCCATAGCAATAGCTTTTCATAAAATAGGCAGCACTAATCTTACTGATAGAAAATAACAAAAATGTGAGCAACTGTGTGACAACATCTAACTGAAACATTATGTTTTAAGGCCATTATTTTGTTCCCACTGACTTCAAAGCTACAGGATTGGGCCTGAAATGTTTCCGAGGGTTTTTTTTTTGCAGAAATGATAATGGCCAGAAGTGGAGTTATTTTTATTCTTTATGAGAAACAATAAATAAAAGACCATACTTACTTTTCACTGGAAATTTTGAAACAATCAGTTCACTTCAGGGGGAAAAAAAAGAAGCCCTCTGCACTGAATTATTTTTTTCCACTATGACCACAAACACTTTCAAAGAAGCCTGACTCAGGACAGTCAATGCAGGATAAAGCCAAGCTACTAAAACATCTTTCCTCTCCTTAGACATTTGAGGCCTGTACTTTCCTTGTATATTTTGTCACTGGGAAAGAAAACAGCTGTGTTCTTGAAATCCCTACTTCTCTTTCCTGTTAGGTCAATTTTCTTTCATGCATTGTGTTTGGCTCTACTGGTATCCATGAGGGAACCTGTTTTTTGATTAATTACATTTTGCTTTTTTTCCTTTAAACTTGCTTGTTGGCAGGGTGGTTTTCATTAACCAAGCTGGTAACTAGAATCAATTACAGAAACTAAGCAAAGCAGAGCGTGAAACTGTGGAAAGATGAAGATAACAATAAGAACTAAAGACCATCACACACAAAAATTCCTCAGCAGAAATAACTAAAACAAACTTATGCCACCATCCTTTTTGCTTTATAAATTATGTGAATAAACAATGTGCAAGTCTGTGTTGCTACTCTACTGGTAGAATCCTAGAATAATTTAGATGGGGACAGACCTCTACAGGCTTCTAGTACAACCTAATAATAAAGGCAGAGTCATCTATGGGATCAGACCATAATATATCCAGTCAGATATTGACAGCCTCCAAGGACAGAGATTTCATGACCTCTCTTGGCAGTCTGGTCCACTGCTTCACTGTATCCATGAGGAAAATGTATTTCGTTATATCTGGCTTGAGCTTGTCTTGTTTCAGTCTCTTTGTTCTTCCTCCCCTCACCATGTGCAGCTTTGAAGGGCTTGGCTCTGTCATGTCTCCAAACCCTTGTTCAGGGTCAGCCATTCCCCTTAGTTTGGTGCCATCTGCACACTTAATGAGACTGCTCTCCAAAGCCTCCACCAAGTCACCAGGGAAAACATTAACAGGCCCTGTGACAAACCCCTGCAGTCCTCCACTAGTTACCAACCTACAGACAGAGTATGACCCTTTAAAACACTATCCTCTAGGCCCAGGCTTTGTATTAGACTTTAATCACCTACTTATTCATCAGTACAGAGCATGGCATCCTAGCTGCAATGCTGAAAGCCCAGCTAAAAACCAGGGACATCCAAAACTCTCACCTCATCTACTTACTTTTCCACAGGTTGTTGGGTGTGAATTATCAGTAAACCTGTGCTGATTTTACAAGTTACATTTTGTCCTCTACATGCCCATGGATTCCAAGAAGAGTTGTCTGATGATTTTCCTAGGGACCAAAGTGAGACTCAGCAATTCATAGCCTTTGGATCACCCTTTTGCACTTAGCTTTAAAAATTTGCACAGTATTTACTTTCCTATAATCTTTGGGGTCCTCCCCTTATCTCCGTGGCATTTCAGAAATAATAGAGAGTGATCTTGCTCAGACATTGGCTCTCACTCTCAGAAATAGCCTCTATGGTCCCAAGGACCAAGTTCTCTTACCAGAGTCCCTGACTTGAATGTACTTCTTGTGCCTTCCTGTAACCACAGAACCCTGGGAAACTCTCCTGGTGAAGACTGAGACAAAGAAGGGTTTGATCCATCTCAGCCTTGTCCATGGCTGCTGCCACTGAACCACCCACCCCATTTAGCAAAAGTGCCATACTTGGTTTTCATTCAGCCTTTTACTCTTAAAGGTTCAACTCCAAACTGAGCTTTGACTTACCTGACACCATTGCTTCATTCCAGGACAGCTTTGAAAATTTTCCTTTGTGGCACATCCATCCCTGTTTCCATGTTGCCCATCCAGATGTCAGGCCGATTAATGTTTCCCATTAGAACCAGGGTTTGTGATCTAAAGTCTTGTTTTGCTTAGAAATGATGGAATTTCACAAAACAAGTTCTGATGGAAAGGTTTTGCCAAGACATTTCATTGCTGAAATGAAATGCTAGCATGGATATTTAATTATGGTGCTAATAACTATGAAAATTACTTATTTGTCCTAACATTTTTGATGGAGCTAAAACCACATCAGGTACAGACATTTTTCAAGATAATTATGAGTAATTTTTGCAACAAAAAACTCAGGAATGCTTTATATTTTTTTGATGGCTCATTCTTAAATATCAACAGTTTTGGTTGGAACAAATGGTAGGGTTTTGTTTAGATCCATTGCTAAACCAGACTGCAGCATTCACTGTCACAGTGACTAGCTGAAATGAAAGGTCTTTTTTTCACTTAGGTTAACATGATTCAAAAAGTAGTATAAAACTCAGTATTAGCAAATTCTCAATGCAGTTAAGAACAAAGTTACTATTTCCCTTTCTTTCACTAGTAGAAGAAAAAAATTATAAGACATAAATAGGATGTGTTTCATAGAGCAATCTGGCTCAGCAGCATGATAATCCTTTTCACCAGAAACCAATAGAAATGCTCTGAATTTAATCAATATTTGAATCCTGTCATACCTTTCAAGAGCTTTTCAAGAATGTGAAAACACTGCATCCCATCTGAATCCAAACTTGGGTTATTGAAGGTCTATATAAAAATTGGAAATTGTTTAGAACAAACTGTTCAGAGTTCTAAACCCGTGACCTTTCCCTGATTGCCAGAAGCAGAAAATAATATGACATTTTGAGCTTCATGAAATATGATATCTTTTTTTCTTTTGCAAATGTAAGAGGAACTCTCACTGCAGAAAAATTGTTATAATCTCTCTGCAATTTCAGGGTAGAATCATTGTACTCATTATAACTGGGACATGTTTAATGCCTTTACTATAATCAAAGTAGGAAGAGACTTATAACAAAATTCATGAAAGCTCTAAAGGCCATTTAAATGTTGCTCACCTCCCAGTGTTTTCCATGTTCTAAACTTGCAACATTATATTGTCTAGTTATTGTCTTAGTTAGACATATGCTTGTAGGCACGTCAAAATGGATTTAAGTCCTAAAACCCACTTATTTGATGCTTATCCTATTTGGAGTTTTATAGTTCAAGTATTGTCTGGCTTTGCTGGCACAAAAGAAGATTTTTTTTCCCTATTTTTTTACCAGTTAGTCCTACCTTTCCCTTCAGGACTAAACCTGGTTTTGGTCTGGGTGCTTTCTAGCACTTCCTTTGGTGGTGCCAAAGCCCTGTGCAGCAGTATTGGCCAGTATGCAGTATGGATCCAACCATTATGCTCCTGAGGCAAAAGAAATGAGATGTGTGAACACAAACAGTGTTGTGCCATGCCTCAAGGCCAAACCTGGGTTTCTAGCAGGACTTCCTCACCAGTATGGACATCCTTTCTTTCCTTGTACAAACAAATCCTTATTCTTCAAGAGAATGGAAGCACCACATCTCATAGTATTTTATAGCTAACAACAGGGAAACATTTTAGGAGACAAAAGACCTAAATCCAGAGATTTTATAAAAAATGAAAGTGTCAAAACAAGAAAAGGGAATGTATAGCATCTCCTCCCTGCATAGCAGCTAACCCAGGTGATACAGTACTGGGAAAAGGTAAATATATATTCAGTCTGTCCAAGGAAAAATAAGTGTGGACAACATTCTTTGACAATGAGGAGAAACCTAGGCCCCAATTCTCGTAGAAGTGTTTTGTGAGACAGAGTTTGTTAAATATGTTAAATGCGTATTTGCATCTGTCCCTTCTAGATGACTGTCATGATCTTCTTTCCCACTTCCTGGCCTATGTGACCTGCTATCCAGCAAGCTGGATTTTGACTGCTTTTCTTAAGTGTTTAACACTCCCATTTTGTCATTTAGAGAAGTCCTTGTACCCAGGGTGGGGTTCTGCTCTCTGAAAAGGGTCATGGGTAGTAGCAGAGAAGTATTCCCAATGAATAATTTTAGTGCCAAGAGGGATGGTAAAATAAGAGGAATCATCAGAACAGCAAAGTTAGTAAGTGCTCCAGTAAAAAACTAAGCTTTTCTATTTAACTCAATCTTTTTCAGTCCCTTCTTTATCTTTTGTTAATCTAGTCATTCAAATAGGAAAATCTAAGCTTGGAAAAAACTCATTTAAATTTTTAGAAATGGAGAGATTTGTCTCTTTACTTATATGATGTTTCATCTCACAATTCTTTGGCCAAGCTAACCTTGTCCACACTTTGGAAAACTCCCTCTCCCATCCTTTTCTTCTGTCCATAAAGGGACAGCTCATCACAATAACATTTTCTGGCTCATCCACTATGACACTGGTATTCTGGACAAGCCAAATTTCAGGTCCGAAGGGAGGCAAAACAAAATATTCCAAAATAGTTATTTGTCACCAATGCATCAACAAAAACCACTCTGGGTTATAATATATAGAAATGTTTTAAGCTTGCAGCATTATATTGTCACTTCAGCACACTACAGCAGTCCATCTCTTTTCAGGAAACTAGTTAACAACATGCTTAAATGAGGTCTTTTTTAGGATTCTTTTCTAAAAGAGACAAGTATTTTGTCTCTAGTGGGTTTTTTTAAAAATAGCTTCAAAATACTATCCTAAACCACAGCTGCCATGGCAATAGAACACTTTTTCTATAAGGAACTGCATCCAAAGTGAATCCATTTATATCTATTTAGAGAATACATATATATATATATATACACACATACATTTTAAAGTTGGTTATATGTATAAACATACATTTTTAAAGTTGATAAGGGTCTTTCTCATTTTCATCCATTCTAAATTTTCTTTAAGTGTATTAACATTGCACTCCTCATGCATACTAGAAAAATATCTGCTTTGTTTTCAGTGTTCAGTGTTAACACCAAGGTGAAGGACATACAAAAGAGTGACACCACAGTTTTAAATATGATGTCAAAATTGGTAATTGCTTGAAATTTCCATGCACTAAAGGGACTGTCAGGTCAAATTAGGTCCCAGATTTTGTTTTGATAAAGAAAAGCCTGTAAAAGACTTAAAAATTAAACATTATCATGATTATTTGTTCAACATTGCAATGGGAATTTTTTCCCTTTTTTTTCCCCTCCTTTTTTTTTTTTAAACATGCATTGACCTGCAGTATTCATAATTCAAACATCACACCATTGTGCTGATCACTGCTGGCCCATGAGAACCTAAATATCTGAAATGAGTTTAAAGAAGTTATAAAGCTTAACACAACAAGACTGGTTTTGCTCTCAGGGTCAAGAAAAAGGGGTAAATAGACAATATAAAAGATAAGGCAAGGATATTCTCACAGATAAAAGATAAATGGAAATAAATTTATTAAAGCCTGTTGAGAAAGATGAATTTGTTCTCTTGTTTTTTAATGGCAAGTGATCTGTATTGAAGAATATTCAAAGCAATAAAAAGATTGCAAACACTGTGTTACAAAGATAATCTACTTAAAAATAATAATTTTTACTTAGCTAATCTAAACAAAATTATCTCAGGTTATAATAGATTCCAAACTAAAAGTCTATCAGTGAATTAGTTGTAAAATGTAAATTTCACACATTCAAACAGGTTGTGAAATCTTCATATGTGGAGGTTTGTAGCTAATGTTTAATAACCAATGGTCTACTCTGCCCATGAGGATTTTATGGAAATATGTTCTCTTTAGATTGAGGGGGGAAGAAAATGATTTGCCTGAATGTTCTCAAAAAAAGATTAGTCTTTGGTTCTTTCTTTTTTCCACAGTAACTTGAACCATGAAGAAAACTATGTCGCTAAAGCATTAAACCAATGAAGTTGGATAAGTTTGGGGTTGTAATTATCAGAAATAGGTCTTTCATATTTTCTTAATAATTTTCATGGAACATTTTAAAGGTAATACTTTGTTAATGTCAATAATAGTAAATATAGTAGTTCTTTAGAGGTGTAAACAGGAATATGTATAGATATCCTTGAGACAGCAATATATAGGGCATTTCAAATGGTGGTAAGTGTCCTTGGTAATTAGATAGTTCATATCTCTGTTCTTGACCTGACTGCCAAGATTTGGTTTTGGTCTTGTCTCTGAGTTTGGTCTTCTGAATGACCTTAGATTTTATCATCTTTATGTTACTAATCTTAATTGTGGAATGGGTACGATATTAAGTTGAATGTTCAATTCCTTGTTTGCAGATAGAAATAAGAAGGTTTTAATTCATAACACTTACTAGTATTAGTATTTTACATGGGCCCAAGGCTCAGAAATCCTAGAATCATTTACTAAATGTAGCAGATTATTTCCTTTGTGACTGCAAAAGCTTTTTGTTTTATTCAAGACATTGAGACAATATTCCCTTACTCTCTTCATCATATTGATGTAAAATGTAAGCTCTTTTGTGAAAGTATTTTTTCCTCACTGCACATTTATACAGTGCTTAAAAACCATTCTAAATATATGCATACTGAAATGTTTCATGTGAGCTACGTGAGGTCAGATTCATAAAGCTTCTTTTCAAAGAGTTTCTGATGAAGAGTCCCTCTCCAGCTTCCCTGCAGGCACCCTTCAGAAACTGGAAGGCTGCTATCAGGTAAGTGTAGAAGCAGACTTAAAGATACTTCAAAAAGAAAGGGAGAAGGATCACAGTTATCAGCCTTTATCCTGCTTTAGTAAACTAGAGAAACCAAAAAGCAATTTATTAATAAAACCAGACATATTTTCATTTTAAAAAATAGAGGCATCTGTAAGTTTGCATTATACTTGTAGTAAAGCAACTACGGTTACTCTGGTAGTAAACCAGAATGAAAAGTGACGTCTGTACCTCAGAAGTCTGAAGAAAAATGCAATAATGCCTTTTTTGCTTTTAATGAGAGACAAGGAGGGGAAAATCTCTTTTATCAACCTTTTAACAATACTGTCTTTGAATTCTCAAAGTAGTAGTTTGCCTCTGTGGTCTTGCATCAGCTTAATTCTAAATTCCCAGTTTAAAAATTAATAACAAAAACCTTCTTAAACAGACTTGGAACTTATCCAGGGATTCAGAAGCTGTTTATTCCTTTTGAATGACATTAAAAGATGTTTTTATTTATAGCATACCTACTGGTTCCAATCAGTCCGAAATGCTGGAGGAAAAATAGGAGGAAATGTTTGCCAAGAAGACATTTGCACTGAATTCCCCAAGTTATTCAGTGAAAGGGTCATTTATATTTTTGTCCCTACTCCCATGTGGAGGACAGAGCTTCTCTCTTTCAGGAGCAGACTAGAAGAGAGCAACTCTTTGCGTTTGGGTTTTCATGTGTCCAGAGAAGCAGTGATTTACCCCATGTTAACCTCTCAGTTCTCTCATGTGTCTCTAATGGGTTACTCCCTGGCAGTCTGTCCTGTGCCCTCGGCACTCACATTTTTCAGGTTGCATGACCAAGCCAAGCCAATTTGAATGCCTAAATTCAATTTAGAAATTTAAAGTCTTTTCCAACCCAAACCATTTTATGTTACAAGGATTGCAGGAGTTCTTCCTGATCCAGTGTCTATTCTCAATCACCTGTGATGTGTAAAAAGGAAATTTAAGTAGATTGGCACAACATACAGAGACTTTCAGTATCATGTCCAGAGGATGGACCTGACACATTATCAGCATTAATGTAACTTGTGAGATGTCCAGCAGCTGTGATGTAAAAAATCTAGGCTTGTTTGAGTCCTGTTCCTAAGCAGCTTCATTAAAATTGAATTCCTCTTTTTCATGCTGCCCATGGCAACCATAGGCCATGTGAAGCAATGCAAATATGCTCCAACCCTCCCACCTTCCCCCTGTGTATGTACAGGTCAGGCTAAAATCTGGGTTTGATTGAGTTAAACACAATCTAAGTCTTGCGCAGAAGGGAAAGAAACACCTTGACCTTTTTTCTTTTGGTGCAAAGCAGACACCAATATTGTCTTGAAACCAAGGAGGATGCAGGATTTTTTAAAAAACAGTAGTATTTCCACGTAGTTGTCCTGACCATGCTAGAGCCATTGAGTTCCCATGTTTATACTGTGTATTTTTCCTGACTGTAAAACTGCAAGAGACTTCTCACATACACCATGTTACTCAAACAACAGTTCACACTTAATCCAGCCTTATTTGCTATCTTTAACTCATTAAACACTCTTACTCTTTTTGCTCCTCTTCTACCTATTTTTCCAGTTATATGGTGTAAGTTTCTGGAAAAACTCAATGGGTTTTCCAGAAGACCAGGAGTTTTGAGCTTTTAGTCAATGTTTTAGTGGGATTGATTTTGCCATTTCAGCCTCTCAAAATAAAAGAATGCGAATAAAGACTGAATCTGAAGTGTGACAGGTGCATATTTAAAGCCTTGTGAAATCATATTACAGAAATATTTTAGCCACAGTAGTGTATTTAAAGCAAGTTTTATATGTAGAGGTAAAACTTTTAAAACTTTCTGATTAATAAATTCATTACCTCTAACAGAAACCTTTATGTTTGATAGGCATTTGTTACTTTCAGGAGTGACATGACCTCTCTCCAGGCAGTAAGTTCCTACTGCAGCCCTGTGTTGACTTGATTTTAGGGAGTCTTTGCATGTGTAGCAAAATCAGACCTTTTAAAGGAAAAATCCTCTGCAAACATCTTTCATGTATTTAACTTAGACCAATGTATCAACATTGCATCAATCTCTGTTTAAAGAAAGACATGGAAAAACTTTATTTTCCCGTAGATCATAGCAGCCATACTTCCGAGAAAAAGAAAAAGATTGCTGACATTTGCAGTGTTTTGCTTAATATTTATTTGTTTGTTTAGGTTGGTTAGTTGGTGGGAATGTGGCACATTTGCTGCAGCTCACTGCCTTGTGGGTTTCAGTTATCTGAAGGGCTTACATTCTTACAAAGCTTTCTGTACACAGCAATTTGTCATCAATTGAGGAGGATTAAAGAGGGATCAGTTACAAGACAGTCTACTGCTTATATTTACTCTATCTACATCAACACGTCTTCCCACCTTAGTGAAATCACAGCCTAGAGTATGAGTTATTTGTGGATCTGTAACAAGTTTACCTGATATTAAGAGCCGATTGAATACAAACCACAAGTTGGAGCCTTTTTGTCTTCAATATTTGCCCTTTCCTTGTTGTCACGAATCACCCATTGATTTTGAGAGCACAAACATTTCTCGATGCTGAGAGTTAATTTCTTTTTCATGCTTGTTTACACACTCTGTTCAGTCCAAAAAGCCAGTTGCACTTTTCACCTTGGTCTACAAGTAGTCTTGCAAACAAATGCCTCAAACCTGAGCAGCACCTTTTTGTGTTCACCCTGTTTGCTTACCTCATGCTTCTGCTCACTGTTCCTAGCTTGGTTATAGATTCATTTTAGAGCTAAAACTCTGAGATCAAAGGGTCTGAAGGTTCACTGGGAAAACACGGGTGAGCAAAGGGCTGGACTGACCTTTATGCACATCCTTTAGCTTCAAAACTCTGTTTTCTGATACTCAAATCTTTTGTGTGCACATTTGTGTGTGCGTGTTTACCTGTGTACACATATAGTAAACAGTGAGTACCACAACATTCTTCAATGCATTTAAATATGAACTAATTCAGGTGTTATCCACCTGTACTTCATGGTATAAGAAAGTAGGAGAAGGAAAGTAAAGGTACTACCAGGGCCTGAATCCATCACAAACTATTTTATATATGCAATTGGCAAATCAAAAAAGACAAGATAATATTAATTATTGTCCCAGACAAAGAAAGATGGCCTTTTTTGTCTTGACTTCTAAATCAGCAGACATTATCACAATAATTAAGTTCCCTTAATTTCATTGTCATGGGGTTGAGGACTTTAATATTTTAATTTTAGGAAGGAGCTCATAAGCCAGTCTGGCATTAAGAGAGTTCACAGATTCCAGGAGCACAGAGCAAACTATAGTTGCTAATATGTTATTAATGTAATTAAAACATACATGTACGTTTGAATGAGGGCTTTTGGAAATTTTGTATATAAAGATTTTTTTTCCCCAGGAACCAAGCTGGCAGATGACATCTAGTCCACCTACAGATTTCATCATCAGAGAGAACAAAACTATATTAATGGTGCCACAACTTTTTTCTTGTCTGGTGTCTAAACCTTCGTAGCAACATCCCAAGGATTATCAATACACGGTAACACCCCAGCTGTACTGAAGATAGGTAAGACAGCAGATGCATGGGCTGCTGTCTCCTTAGCAAAAGGACATTTATCAAACAGTCAGCTTCAACTCTGAGTTTGACTCCACAAAAGCCAGACAGTATGAGGAGGCTTGAAAGGGTATCTTAAACAAACATAGCTGGTGTGACATGGGACTCAGCAGTGACACATTATGCAGGTATCTAAAAAGCAATTATGCTTGCATAACCTACTCTCTATGAGGCGGTTCTCCATCACCACAGCAGATGTCTGGAAGATCACCACAAGGTGTCCATAGCTTTTCAGTCTTTTTCAAAATTTCAAACCGAATCGTGCCAGTAAAAATGCAGACAAATCCTGATGTGCTGAATATTTGACAGTGGTATGATGTATGGTTTGCTCTTAAGCCAAACCTACTCCCATCAGTTTAATTTCTACCTCTGTGACTTTTTTCTTGCATAAGGAACCCACTGTGTGTCCAGAAATGGCATGTCTGCCTGGTGTGGCCTTGGCAGCCTGGCATGTCCAAGCACACACTGGACAAAGCTACTCACAGAAACTGGCAAGAGAGTCAGTGGCTTAGGTCACATGCACACCTTTGGGGCTGGCACCAGGTTGTATGGATGTTATCCTGAGCCCTGGCTTTGCCTGGCTGGTGAAATAACATGGAGACAGAAAGAAACGAGAGAGCATTTTGTGCTACCTTCGCCAATCAGTTTTAGAATAGACATCCGGCACTGGAACATGCTCACAGCTGTGTTGCATTTCAGGTTGCTTCATGTCATGAGGCAGCGGGGCGTAGGTGTTCCTGGTGGCTTCAAAGGGTGCACTGAACTGCCTTGTGACACCTGGGGCTTGTTAGGGTTTTCCTTCGGGCGTTCCAGATGGAGCACTTCAGTGGTACTTTGGTGTGCGCTCTGAGCCAAGGCTGGTGTGCCTACAACAGCAATTTACTTCAGGTCAGGAACAGGCTTCTGAAGTTAATCATCAAGTTAACCCCTCCAACTGCTTCTTGGATTGCATCATGGAGTGGTCTTGAATCACAGGAAATCAATAATTTTTGGGTCAACATAAACCAAAAGGTGGTTTTTGGCATTGGACCTAACCCGCAGAAAGTGATAATGAGCTGAAATTTACAGTATTAAACCAGAGCGAGTTGAAAACCAAGTTCCTGTAGTGTGTTAAGGGGTTATTGCATCCTCAACTCTACCTTAAAAGATATGCTACCATCAAACCTTGCTAACCTGAACGTAGCTTGTGTAGAAAGTTGGGAATTTGAACTTGAGAGGGATGCTGGAGGCACTTTGTAATGGTCGATATTTGATAAAGCAATGTAAGAAATCATAATTTGAGCTTTCCTGCATACAGAGAAAGGTTTCTTTATACGTTCATTAAAAATATCAACTGCTGCAACTATCCCATGTTGATTTTTATGGTGATTGTTACTACAGAAGCACAGTACTTCAGTAGGAACTCAGTGATCCCATTGTGCAGAGCGGTGCACATGCACTCAATGACAAGATTTAATGCTTTTAGCTTCTATTCTGAGTGTAAAACCTTTGTTGATCTGTGCCTTGAAGCATGAGAGTTTATTTTGTTTCCATACTTTATTTCTACCGCTGACATTTGTGCTGTGTTATTGCAGCATATTGTTCATTCTTTTGGCGAATGTACTTGATGTTATGGCTCATTCATAATGCCTCTGTTCGAGTGATGACTTGCTTGAGTGCTAACATGATAAAGCACGCTCTGTCAATCTTAAGATCTTTACATCAGTTTTTGGTGGCATGTCTAATTAAAAAAAAAATAAAACAAAATTCAAGTGACTGTAGTGCATGAATTCATTCATTCTACATTGTTGTACCAAAGGCTAAATAAAGGTGAGGAATCATCAGTGCAAACAGGTCTGAATGCATATAACACAATCTTTGTGCTGTGATGTCTTTTTGAGATGATAAATAATCATGAAATGTTAGTTCACACGAAGAAAATGTCTGTGTCACTCACAAGCTCCAAACCCACTGAGTTTTGCATGATTACTATCACAGATCTTGGAATCCAGGCTAACTTTCATGATCTTTCAATTAGGCATAAGTGGGGAGTCTCATAAATTCTGAGCCCTTCTGAAACCTTGTTATGTTCCAACGATTGCTATCTGAATCCCACCTACTAAGCGATGATAGAACCAGGCTTCAAGTGCCTAGCAGCTACTTAGGTCTCTTGATTTCTATTACAGATCTGTGTAGCTGACTGACTTTTTACTCATTAATCTGGCTATAGTTTAGGAGATCTCTCTTCATGGTGACGTGAAAATTTAGAGAAGAAGAAGATCTGAGAGGTACTGAAGTCTTCTACATGGAAAGATCATGTAGGACCCAGGAGAAAACTTTAAATTATACTGAGTGACTTTGAACAGGTTACTTGTCTACATGACCTCCTTCACTTGTTTTATGCTCTTTCTCTCATTATTCCTTTTCCTTTTTCCTTTCTATCCATTATCACTGTCCTTGCTATTGGCAGTGCTTAGAATTTACTGTTGACTGATTTATAATTTCTTCACCACAGAAAGGTAGTGAAGACTATAAATGGTAGCTCTCCCCATGTTTTAACCTTTTTTTTCTCAATGAAAATCTCAGGTGTCTCAGGATTCAGATTTGTACCTCCCCCACAACAGAACCAAACAATTCCCCAAACTTTTTTTGGGCCTGGCTTTATGCTTCAGTCTTATGAACTAATTTGGATTATTTAAGAGTATTCGATTAGGTATAAAATGTAATCCTTTTCCTGCTGGCAGCTATGATCCATGGGTAATAATGTAAAGTCCATAAAGAATAAAATTTCAGGGAGAAAAAAGGTATCATAACAATGGAATCTGCATGCATTACTTATCAACTTAGTATTACTCCTCATATCAGGTTTTTGGGTACATCTGGTATTCCAGTACCTCTAAAAACTTCTCTAATACAAAATATAAATAGATGTTGGTATCTTCTGTGACTGGAGTTTCATTTCATTAATATTACAATAGGAAAGGAAGCCATCTGAAGACACTCCTAAGCAAAATGAATGCTTCCAGTTCTTTTGAACAGGAATGTAATTGAGGAGTGAAGGCAACTCGAGAATTATTATTTTTAAGGTCATACCATTAGTCTCACAAAACCATATGTACTTTTTCCTTCTTGAAATCATGACCAGTATTTGCTGGTATGTTGTAGCTCTGGTTTCTTTGAGTTAAGGGACCCATGTTCCTTTAACATAGCTGAAGATCCTTCCCTTAGTTTTGGAAATGGGTATATGCCAATAAGTGTTTTGGGTTTTAAAAGGAAAAAGAAGAATACTTGAAAGCAAAATGTGGTAACATGGTGTACAGGGAAAGCTGTTGTGAAAAACAAATTTATCTCAAAGAAAGCAGAATGGAACTGAACGAGTCCTTATGATGGGTAACATTTTAAGTCATTAGAACCAAGCCCAGGAAAAGCAAGAGAAGATTTTGATATATGCTCAAAAATACCATCTGTATTATTAAAGCTATAATGAGGAGGCAGAAAAGAGACACAATAGAAATGTCTTTTATTATTATTATGTTTTACTCATGTTATTCCATGGTAAATATTTTTCGGTGACATTGTTGCAGTTTACTTTGAGAACTTTTAGACATGCTTGACCCATAATATGCACACTATAAAATTAATTTAATGTTTTACTACATTTGCCTTTGAACATGGGTCCTCTTCATTTTTTATGGTTAAGTGAAATGTGGAATGCTAAATTCCAGAGTTGGCAGCTGTATGCTCTAGTAGTTATTAATTTCTACACCACAGATTTTGTTTCAAAGGAATCATTCCTGAGCTGGATTGTATCCATTTTTCTGGGTGTTGTTCTACCCCCCAGACTTGAGTAGACAATCTTATTCTTGATGATTTCTTCAGACTACCAGAAACTGCAACTTTATATATGGAAAATTAATTTTGTGAAAATTCTAAACAAAATTTGTATAGATATGTATAAAATCTTCCATTGTTTTTCTGAGTGTATGGAATTTCAATATTTCTTCCACAAAAAAACCCCAAACTTTTCTTTATGCTAGTTCTATAAAGCTCTCCTGAAATTTTACTTTTCTTTGCAGATGAAAGAAAAGGTTTTATTAACAGCAGAAAAAAAAATCTACATTTATTCTAGATTATAAGAATATTCAAAATCTTTTGTAGCAGTACGGATTGCAGTAGAGACAGAAGTTGCAGTAACCTGTGAACAAAGTCTGCCCTCAATATCTAAAAGAAACATTTTTTGTAAGAGAAGCAGTCAATAAGCATCACACTGAATCATGTCTCTTTGATACTGTACAGTTAATAAGTAAAGTGGGGGTTCCTGTTAAACAGTTTTCCTGGAATGGAAATCCCAATTAGGTTTAATGAGAGAAAAAAAAAAGCAGTTAATAAAGAACATCTAAACTCATATTTATTCTATTTTATTTCTACTTTTTATAATTATTTTCTGTGGTACAAAGAAATTTGCATAAGTTTTTAGTTACTGACTGCAAAATTTGCTGATTTTCATGCCACTGGATCCAATCTTTTCCCAGTGATTTTACCAAGTTATGATTAACTTATCTATTTCACCCAGAAGTAGAAATTGAATAGATAAATAAAAATCTTCAACATGCTGAGTAATGGATGTTGCTGTCAAAGATTACGTCATGAAATATAATACTTGTAAAAATTGTCTGGCATAATTCAAGTAAATAATGTAATGCAAGAGGCCAAACATGTTGAAAATAATTTTGAGGGAGATCATCACACAAAATTACTGTGGCACAACTAAATTTCCTTCCCAAGGTGGGGAGACACATAAAGCAAGAAAGGCCCTGTCTATCAGTTCTTCTTTCTAAAATGGCACAGGATGGAGTGCAGTTTCAGTTTTGACCTTGAAAAATCAGTGTATTTTGAAGAGTCCTTTTAGCCTGAGTAGGTTTTAAAGGAAGCCTGTTAATACAACATTCTGCATAGGGAAGTTAGTGCTAGACTCTCACATGTTGCAAAGGCAAATAGCTGCTGTCCTGTAGTAAATCTTTTGGTTTTTTGAGAGGTGTTTATATGTTTCTTATGTTACTGTTGGTTTAGCTGCTAAATATTTCAATTGCTGTTATCTTTTTTTTTTTTCTTCTTGTTTTAATTCCTTCAGAAATGGTTCATTCTTATGTATTCTAAACCCTTCAGTCCTCACTGAAGGAATAATTCCTCTTCAGCTGGGGGCTCTTTATTTTAAAAAAAACTATTTTAAAAAATAAATTTTGCAGAATAGTCTCTGACATTTTTCACAGAGATATATTTTATTTCATAGATGTTCTCATTTATGCCGGACTTTTGAAAAAGCAGCTCTCTTCCTGTAGAAGACAAAGTCCTCTGTTTTTCCAACCCAGAGAAATGGCATAATCTCTATTTCCTTCTCCAGCCCATGAACTTCAGTTTCTAGCAACAAATTTTTCAAAATGAAGAAAAGTGATTGCCATTTTAGAACCTGTGTTTATTCTTCTGTCTTTTCTCTGTAAAGCACCACTGTTTACCTTAGCTGTATTGTGTTTTCAGAGAAGAACAACAGCGAGACATTTCAGAGATCGGTATCGTGCTGATAAATTGCCACAGACTGAGGAAAAGCTGCAGTAGAGCCATCATTTCTGCTTCACTCTGCAAGAAGCCTGCATAGAAACCACTCTGGCACTAGGACAAAATTCATGGCTAACACTAAGAAAACATAACATTTCCACCTCATTCAAGAGCATTCTCTTGGCCTCTGCTCTGCTGTCATTTGCTCACAGCATAACACCAATTTTCATGCACTTTAAGTAAGAGTTGAGTGCAGCAGCTGTCTGCTTTAAAAGTACCAGTGCTGGTATTCAGCCATCACTACCTGCATACACATCAGCCTACATAAAACTGGAGTAAGAAGCTGACAGCTAATGCATGTCACTTTGACAGGTCTGTAGTAGAAACAGTTAAACTTTTGAAAGGGACAAAATGCTTTTTGCTCCTAATAGTCTGATCCTGCCAAATTGAGTATATGTTGGCTGCTTCATGCTCTTCTGTTACCTCAAACCTGAAGAAGTGTTCTCCAATGCCAGTAGTGCAAATTGCATTTTTTCCCATTTGCTTTACCTTGTTATATCAATAGGTCATTAACTACTTAACCCTGTATATGTTATTTTTCTCAATTCAAAATAATGTCTGTTTCTTTTCTGGATAGTGTGGTTTAATCAGAGATTGAAACATAATAATGGCCAGTCTCGGCTGCCACCTTGATATATCATCTGTGAAAATAACTTACTGCATCTTTCACTTTTTCAGCCTTTTACTTCTTTTGTCTGTTTGGCTTGTAAATTCTTCTCAGCTGAACTGTCTCCTAGTATATCAATATGGAGAATTTAGCATAGAGGGACTTTGAAGCTCAGTTATCATTCCCTGAATTCTATGAATTAGAAAAAATAAGCACCAA
The DNA here is from genome assembly GCA_013400955.1 of Drymodes brunneopygia. Taxonomy (NCBI): domain Eukaryota; kingdom Metazoa; phylum Chordata; class Aves; order Passeriformes; family Petroicidae; genus Drymodes; species Drymodes brunneopygia. Next base: position 655,811 of record VZTZ01039318.1, read on the forward strand.
TATGACTTTACTATTTGGAAAGAGTACTAAAGAAGAGCTGCTGTTTAAGAAGTTTTACCTGCAACAAGAGGTTTGTTGCACATTTGAGGAAGCACCCATAAAGTTTTAAACATAATCACAAAATCCTTTGCAAAAACTTATCTATGTCCTTATCATATTAATAAATCTTACTTGTTCTCTCAGAGTTTTAAAAGTTCTTCTTTACAATGCGAAATCTCTTAGTTTATTCACAATAATCTAAATATTCTTCACCCTTTAAGTCCCCACCCTAGTCCGGGAACAGTAACGTTAAAGAAAATGAGTAAACATTAAAAGAAAATGAGGAAATGCCCTTGGAGAAATACCCTCTGGTGACCTTGTAGCAAGTGTGTGTATGAAATTACATCAGAATTATGTGCTTGACATAAATTGTACAACCTATATATGCCTTTATCCCAAAAGACATCCATAAGGCAAGGAGCCTACTTGTGCCAGTGCAATGGAAGTCTGGCTTTTGCTGTATTTACACAGCAATACAATCTGGATGGATGGGAATGAGCCGAATAAGAAGGATGAAGTCCATGTAGGAGGGAGTCTGTAAACCCAATCTTCATTTTCAGAACTGCTTCTACCTACTGTGACACCTCATATCACCTTTCTGATGCTCTTATTTCTTCATTAGCTGCTAATTGCTTTGCCCTTGCTGGTGGCAAACTCTGTGTGATGACATCCTCTCTTTCATTTAAGATCACTATGGGAATCAAGAAACTAACTATATAAAACAGACCAAAAAAATAAAGGAAAAATAGTCACAGCAATACCTTAGGCAACAGAAATGCCTTTCCTGCAGTTGGTTTGTTTCTTATATCCACTGAAGGGAGAAGCCAAAGCTCCAGGGCACAAGTGCATAAATATTGTGCAGGAAATTGTGTCATCATTCCTTCCCCCACAATAACAATGTGTTAGTCTGGGGCCAGCTCTTTGCCAGGCATTTGTCTGGGGTTTTCCAGTAGCAGCAGCTAGGCCTAAGGCTTCTTCTTTGGCAGAGTGTCCTGATGCTCTTTGGCACTACCCTGTTGCTGGTTTGGTTGGCTTCTGTGCAATAGAAATAAGCTTAGAGTTAGCCAACTACTGAGGATCTGGCTTGTCTTTATTTCTTTCTGACATTTTCTCTGGTTTAAACAGAAAAAGCAACACTAAATTGAGGCTGGGTTTCTAACATGGGCCTTGCATTGCAAGGGTCCATTGCTGGGGGGTAGCTTGAAGGCACTGCTTTGTTTTGAAGGGTGGGAAGTTGGAGTAGGAGGGATGAGGTCAATATGTGACATTGTCTCAGGTCTAGAGAAAGGGGTGGGCGTTATTCAGGGAGGTCAAATGATCAGATCTGAGCCCACACTAAGGCTGAGACTCAGTTTTAGTAAAGACACATCATTACAAGTGGTGATGTTATTCTTTACCTCTCAGGGGCACTTAGTTGTTGCATCTATTAATCCTGGTTGTGGAGTCAGGTATCCCACAGTCCTCCTTCCTTTTCCTAATCTACTTCTATGTGATGGGACTTCATAAAGCAGATCCAAGGCATAGCATGGGCAATTGTGAGTTTCAAATTACTCCTGAGGGTTCACAGAGTTCCCACTCCCACTTAGCCTGGAGCTTGGCATCTTTCAGTATGGAAAGGGAAAAGCTTTATTTGTTCAGTTCCCTTGCTCAATCTCTACCACTCTCAGTTTGCTCATGGACATGGCATTCCACTAATAATTCTATTTTAATTCTTCTTCATATAGAAGAAGAAATTAAGTCACAGAAGGATGTCTTTGCCTATGGTAGGAATTCTCAGATGAATGTAGCTGCGCTGATGAGAGAGGGAAGATTTGCTTTGGTTTGTGTTTTTTTTTCATTCTTCTCCTTTTTAATGTTTATCCATGACAGCAAGAAAATCTTCTGAAAAATGTTTTCAAGCAGACAGACAAAACCAGTACTTATTGCATAACAGCAGCAACATAGCATTAGTAGAATACATCTAATAAAACTGAGATCTACTACTGTTTAAAAATGTGCAGGTCAAAGAAGTTGACCTAACCTTGATGAATTCTGCTAAAGGTGTTTGTAGTTCAAAAGTCTTCAAGGCATATTACTTAACTGTTGATTTTCTGTGTGTATGGATATCTGTATTTTCCATGCAGAAACAGAAAATGTATGTGTCTGGCACTTAGAGATAGATACACATGCACTAATTCATACATGCACAAGCATGTTAGAATTAGAAAAAAAATGTGCTAGAGGCCTCCTTTTCAGGAAAAATCAAAAGGCCTTTTTAAAAAACTTTCTCTTTCAATGCAAGGAATTTTATTCCTTTGTATATGTGAGGGACAAATGCAAAATAGTAATTCTCTTCATAAATTCTTCTTTTTTTTTTTCTTCTTTTTTTTTTTCTGGTTTAGCATGGAAAAGTTACCAAAGAGATCTCATTTAAAATCACATAATTCAATCTGCTCATGATTGCAGGAGACTGGTGTCAGGATAATTTTCTTCAGTTGATAACCCTTTCACCTTTAAATTCTTTTTTCACTTCAGGCTGTCATGTCTTCTAGAAGTGAATGCATTTAACCTACTAACGCAAGATCAGTTTTAATCCCCTTGCCAAAAAAAAAAAAAAAAAAAAAGGAAAACAACCCCCACT
>VZTZ01039318.1:658480-749090 GCA_013400955.1 Drymodes brunneopygia
GTAAGAAACCCACACTTTGCTGTATTCTGCATTTAATTCTCCAGTTAGAGAAATGTTTATAGGCCACAGAACAAAAGCTGAAGGCTGTTTCAGAAATTATAACTATTTCATCTTGAAAAGAAGTATGCATTTCTTTTGCTGTTCAAAACTGAATCCCTCTTAAGGTGCTTAGCCAACAGTTAAAAACCTTATTGGTTGTTTTAAGAGCCAAAGAAAAATCAGCTCTCTTGATCAAAATCCCCACAGCACTTCAATATGAATTTGTCAACACTACATACCTGGTTCAGGTAAATCAGCTCTCAAACCAGTTGTCTCCAGTGTCATTATTGGATATGGATGTTTTGAAGATTTTGCATTTGGGGAAAATTCTTTGAAATGCAATAGCAAAAGCTGGATTTTGCGTTACACTTAAAACTTGTTCAAAGATGTAGTTCATGGGATATGACTGCTGATACTGAACTGGTGGTGATTTAGGAGCACACTGCTCAATATTCACTTTCTTTGTAATGCTTTTAGCTTTCAGAAGTGTGTCTTCGTTCCAGCAACCACTTCTTACATAAAACCATAAAAAATATGAAATATTCTCCCCTTTGAAGGCAGATTCATGCCATTATCAGAGCCAAATGAAGAAATACAGTAGACAGCATTTTCTTTCTTCCAATAAAGAGAGAAAAAAACCCTAAAACAATAAAAAAATCTCAGTGGACGCATTTGGTGAGAGTTAAGCTCCTACAATCAATAGATAAATCGTCTCTGATTTTATCTGAAGGGTTAACATCAGATGCACACCCTTCTTTTCGAGAAACTAAATTCTTACAAACTTCATCAAGCAGCATAAAAGAAAAATGATCCTTGGAAAGTAATGAAATCTTTTCAGAGAAGCCTGAATTGGAAAAAGGAAAAAAGTCAAAGTGTAGTTCCAGCAAAGGCCAATCCCACTCAACAGAACAATCAAATTACTAAATTTACTTTTAAACTGGTTTGTAATTTAATAAGATGCCCACTTTTACAGATGTGTGGTCCTATCATCGACGATCTCCACTGAGCACTATTTCTCCCAGAAAACTGTGACATGATTATGCCATGGAAACAGAGAACCCTGGCGTCTAGGTTAAATCTAGACTTAAGGAGCATCATCTAACAGACACCACTGCAGGAGCAGCTTTAATAAACTTATCTGCTGGTATTGCACCGAAGTAGTCACTGATAGATTCAGACAAAACTAGTATTTTTCCTCCAAGTTTTCTGAAGAATGGTGCCTGTCCAAACTGAAACTCTCTCTTAATTCAGGACAATAGGGGTAAATAATTTTAGCTGCTGAAACCCACACTGTGTTTTGTGGTCCCTTGATAATCTATGGAGAACTGCTAACAATCCACCCAAGCTTGGTTATGATCACAAAGCTCTTCTTCCTTGTATCCAGGTGTCTCTACAAGGCCCAACAACACCTTTGGGCTCTTCCTATCTCATTTATTTTAGAAATAAGGCTGCTACAGTGTGTGAATTTTCTTCTAGGCAGTTTTCAGAAAAAAGGGCTGTTGAAAGGGAAGTAAATGAAGAAATGGTGTCAGATGAAGAGCAATGCTAGAGAAAGAAAGTCCTGATTTGAAGTGGAAGTGTGGACAACACAGCTGAAAATTAAAGTGGAAGCAGTGAAGACTGGTACTGTAGAGTGAGAATATAAGGAAATGAAGTGACGTGAGATTTTTGGCAGTGACAAAGTTGTGAAGCGCTGTGAAGCTGAGTTCCTGGAGCCAACTTCTTCATGAATGGCTTTTATTTCAGGTATCTGTGCTGAAAAAAAGAGACCATAACCAACCAAAATCCCAATTTGGAATGAGGCCCATTTATTCAGAAAGCTTTGAGGGTCAACCCCTCTTTAAGTTTGGAGATGGTTGTGTAATAACTGAGAAGCCTCAAATTATTTTGTTCCCTGAGTATAACTGGATGAATAGGACCTCTTGAAGCAATTTCCCTGTTTATGAATTGGCATTGAAAGATCTGGAAATTTTAGGTCACTGAAAAATATTATCACCTCGGCCCTGGAATTTATTGTCTAGAAAACACACTCTTTCACCAGAGAAAAAAGAAGATTTTATAAGCCTAAAAATGTAATATTTCCTTTCTGGTGCACATTTGACAGTGAGAGTCTTATCATTAGATAAGAGTTAGAGTAGCTACCATCCCACATTCTCCAAACAGAGCCAGATGGTTTGAGGACTTAGTGAAAAAGCTCAGTCTTCAATCAAACAAAGCAGTTTGCATCTTTATTGTGCCATTTGTTTAGTATGCTGACATGAGATGCCTAACATCCTTAAATACCAGCATTTAGGCAGCTGCTTAATTAAATTCTCAAGGCTGCATTTTGATGGGGGTAATTCATTTTAAATGAACAACAAAACATAAGCCCTTTCTTGCCCTCCTTTCTCTTAAGAGATAATACTCTCTTATCAGTTGCTTCTGGCTCACCACAAATAACAGTGACAGCTTGAAATGAGTCACTGATCTCCACAACCCTCCTATCGCCTACAAATTGGTCTCAAAATCTGATGAAAAGTAACATAGGTGTTTTATAATAGCTTCAAAAGAAAAAAAGCAAAAAACACTTCTGGGTCCTTTGTATCACACTTAAACGTCAAAATCTGTTCAGGAGAATGCCCTTGTTTAGTAGTGGGAAGTGTTTTGCTGAACAGATTTAATCTGTTTGTTTGGTTTTTTAAAAACATAATGGAATAAAAGTATTACTTTACAAAAGTCTATTTCTTCTAAAATTTTTTTGAATAATCTAAAACTAACAGTTTTGGTTTCTTTTGCCTTATTAAAATTCATCTTGCTTCCTTTGTCTGTCTAAATGGCCACTCGTGTTTCAAGGGTGTCACAATTAAAATTGTCAGTGAGAACAAAGCCATGTGCTGTGTGTATTGTTTGCTGGACACAGGTAGTACAGCAGCAAGGAGATGCTCTGGCTCAAACCTGAACTCTGATTAAGCTCAGAATAGACTTTTTCCTCAGACAGAGATGTTCTTGTGCTCCTTATTGAGATATCCCCTTTTCCCTCTAGATGCTCCTGTTCACTTGTAATCTGAAATAAGCACCAATATGTCTATTTTTGCTTCCCAGCCTGATAGTTCTGGAGATGCCATTCTATCCCATTTTCAGTGGACAAAGAAATGATAAGGGAGAGGAAACTGATAAAACTTAGCAGCATATCTGCTATTCATTATATACATATGTACATCTGGTTAATATCCATGTTTAGCAAATGTAAGAGGCACTCTCAAGTCAAATATGCTCTACCATTAATAAGGCAGTTTAACAAACTTCAGGGGAGTTGTCATAAGAAATGAACATGTTCTCTTTTTTTATTATTTTAACTACTTAGAGATAGGACTGCCTTTCATTTAAATTTCATATAACTTGAATCACATTGTCAAATAATTGAAATAATTTTGATTTGTTGATTAAATGGAATCATTAATCATGATATTGATTGTAAACATTTAAAGATGATTTATATTCTCTAATAGAAGGTGCTCTACCCTGTAATATATTCAGCCATATTATTCTTCATTTCCCACCGTGCTCTGTCCTGTGGTCACATCCCAGACAAAATTAGCTCCTACTGACAGCAGTGGCTTATCCAAGGAGCAACTAATCTTATCTGAATTTCACAAATACCTCAAATGGTAGCTTGTGACTTTGATTACTGGGAGAGTAGGCCTAAGCAGATTCCTTCTCTTAAAACAGTGGTTCATTCAGATCCTTCACTTTGAGAGATCAAAGCTGTTTCTTCTCTCTATCTGCAGGGAAGCTCATTAGGAGGAGGTTGTCAGGGTTATAATCATCCAACAGTTTTACTTCTGGGTTAGAACGCTTTTCCTTTCTTATCAATCTGTGAGGTCCAACGTGAGAGGAGCAAATTAGGTATCACTGACATAAGGTACTTTAATACTTCCAGAAATCACTATGGTTTACCAGCTATTTTATTAATTTCTTCATTCTGAAAGTGTGTTGAAAATGCATCTCAACTAGCCAACCAGTTTAGAGGAGGTTTTACCTAGCTTCTAACATTTTTAAATCAGCAGTTATGTAAACAAGTTACTTTCAAATTAAAACTTCATCCATTTGATTGCATCATATAGCTGCTTGCATGAGTTGATCTTAAGCATGATGTATCATTTACTAATGTCCTTATCATTGTAACCATGTATAATATAAAATAGAAAAGCATATTAAAATATGTTCCTTTTGTAGATGCCAAAGACAGCCTGTTACACTGCACACCGTGCAGCTAGAAGCTATTCAGGTTTAATTCTGCTATTGTCACTGTAAAGTTTAGTAATTTTTAAAATATTGTGTTAACTATCAAATGCTCGATCCTGATTCCAGTGTCATTTTCTGCCTCCCACAGCTTAAAATGCTTACTGTATTTGACTACGAAGTTTTGGTGAGGGAACCACATTTAATGATAATATATTAATGATCATACCTGTTAATTAATGATTGAACAAGATACTCAACAGGTAAAGAAATATGCATGACTTCAAGCCTGCAAATACATCCTTCACTTGGTTGTTTTCAGAGCCCCAGTAATTACAGATGCCACACTCATCCAGACAGTCCAAATGTAAGAGGAAGACTTAAGCTGCAAATAAACCAAACCATGGTAGCATGAAATACAAACATACTTTTTAGATTCTTCTAGTGAACAATTATTGGAAAGTAACCACTTTTCTCTGACTTTCGAACAAATTTTCTCTGAATCCAAAATATCAAAACTTAATAATGTGTCTTATAACTCTAAGAACTGCATTAAAAAAAAATACTAGGATGTGCCTACATTGAGTAATTGATTGTGGAATGGTGGGACTGGAACAGTCAGTGAATTAACTACTCATGAAGCTTCAAGCTGATGATCACATCTGATGTGCAAGCCAAATAAATAGAGAGCAATGTAATCTAAAAAAAACGCATACAGAGCTTCCAAGAACTGAGCCTGAGGCAGTGCCTCCACCACTCTGCTCTGTCTCTGGCCTGCCTGTGTTTGGCTCTGAGTCTTCCAGCTCACTTGGAGCTCACCCTACAGTGATGGAGTTTAATGTAGTGCCTTATACACCATTGTCACTCCAGGTTTCTCCACATTCAGGTGTTGCAGGTTGCACTGGGTTTCCCACTTTACTTTGTGCAAGCTCTGCTGTTTCCTCCTTCATCCCTTTCATGCACTGATCAATGCAAAATACCATCTTGTCTCTCCTGCCTGCCTCTGGAGTCCTCCTGCCATTTCATCCTCTGCCACTGCCCCTTCAAATTCCTCCTTCCAGAGCTCTGCTATGCCTACCAGCAGTAGCTATTTCTCACCATCATTTCATCTGCCTGCCAGAGAGCAAGTTAGTGGGTCACAGAACTCCACTCTATGTCTCAGTTAGCTTTTAAGGGTGACAGGTCTCACAAGTAGCATGTGCTTTCATGTCATGATCTGCCTTCTCCATGGTCAGCTCTCTGGAATTGAGCTCTATTTGCTGAGTCCTCTGGTTCCTTACACCATATTAGACAACACAAAAGTATTTTATATCTAATTTAAATTAACTAAATAAGGATTAATTTTAAAATGTCCTGTGGATTGAGGTTTTCCTTAACTGAACAAAGAGTATTGGAGAGGGTTCTTCTTTAGCTAACTGTGCTGAAGAGGAACTGAATGGGTAATGATTTCTGTAAGCATTTGTTACATGTCATTTACTTGCTCTGCTTAGAGGATCAGAAAGATGGAAGAAATTTTACTGATGCTCATTCCAAAATCACATTTTCCCAGGGCGTAGAAAGAACACTGATTTTGTGCATTTGAAAATACATTTACATACAAATACACTGAAAAGGGACTATTTCCTGAAAATCATCTCCATTTAAAGATGTATGTGCTAGGATCAAGAACTATCTTGACACACAAATGGCACAAGGAATGAATCGTGCTGTTTTAGCAAATTCCAGATGGTGATTTTTTGTACTGGTCTGCGATATTTTCAAAGCTAAATTTCTCTGAAGTGCCCAGCACTGAACACGTGTCCATATTACTGCACAAAGCAATAGCAAATGTTTGGCCAACTGGACTATGTGATTGGCAGAACATTCAGATTTTCATTTTGGAAAAGAAATGACACTTTATGGAATGAAACTTCCAGCAGACTATTCCACTGCCACTGCTGAAGGGGAAAGATTTCCTAATTTTTCCTTTATTTAAAAGTAGAAAGAATACTATTTAAATATGGGCATGTGCATATGGACTTCTGATTTCTGAAATATTATCCTAAAAGATAATAGGAAAAAATCTATTTGAATACTTTCTGTGGGTCTTCTCCAGCTTGTTCCAATGATGTTGTGAGTGTATTTACAATAATCAATTTTACATCAACAGTTGCTGGTTTATACTCTAAAAATTCATATTGTTCTTCCACCTGTGTTTGAAAAGTCCTTTTAAAAAATCTGCTAGGGAAAACAGTCTTCATTTTACATGAGGCAACGCTGAAGCACTGTGTTTAATTCACTTAAGTGGCCACCAATATGAGTCTGAACGAAACCATGAGACAAAGCAAGAGTAGGCTTCTCTACTTGTGCCAAGAACAGGCAGTGTAATAATGTTCCAAAACAAACTCTGTTATTAGGTCAAGATGTGAAAAGGAAGCAGCAATTGATTCCTCTTCCCTCCATTTTACCAAATGTTGCAAGAAGTGATAGAACTGAAGAGAGGGCATTCAGACTGTCTTTATCAAAAGAAAGAAACCAGGAATAAGTAAGCTGTCCAGAGCTAGTGGGCTTTTACGGTCTCCTCTGACCGGTGTGAGATTGCTGTCAGGTTGATTAGAGCATTTGTCTCACTTGGTGAATACCCTTAATAAGTTGTTTAGCTAAAGGAACCAGACCCGTCCTAGACAAAGAGCAAAATGGATGGGGGTTTCTCCAAGAAGACCGGTACGCCTAAGTTTTTTGTATAATCAAGAGACTAGCTCCAGTTCTAACCAAAATCCTGCCATTGCCTGGGAAATTGTTCAGATCTGACAAGGTCCTTTTTACTACATGACAACCTGGGATATTTTAATTGAAATTCTATAATATTTTACAATTTGCAGATTATAGGAAGTCAGAAAAACAACCAAAAAAATTTGCATCCCGGGAAAAGTAAAATTTTAGTTACACTCGTCTTCTGTCTACAGAAGGAGAGGAGAGAAATAGTGGAGGTGTGTCCATCTCATCTGGACATACTCTGATCCAACCAGAGACCTCCACCTTGGATATCAGATAGACATTGTTTTTTCTCTGACAATCCTCTCCTAAGTGAGTATTTTTTGAGCCACAGTCATGGAGGAATGTATGAGCTGTTTCAGGGGGAGCTCTTGAACAAACACCAGTATATCTCTTACTCACGTCATCCAGAAGAGGAGCACAACTGAAAACCTCTTAAAAAAAACTCTTTTCAGTTTATGTTTGAGGCAAAGACGGAGTGCTTTTGGACTGAAGCAAACAGACATTTCTGTATAGCTGATTAATAAAGAAGTTAAAAATAAAGCAGTATGCTACATCAGAGAGGTTACTCATCATAATCCTGAACATTTTAAATATAAGTTAAGGCAGATAATTTCTAACTTCACTTTTAATTTCCCTGAGGTCTTCACAGGATGTCTTGGCAATTGCCAATGAGCTCCATTTTTTTTTTCTTATGGCATAGACATTCAGAATAGGAAGAGAAGATATTTGTTCTACTTCCCCATAAAAATTTCTCACAATTTCTTCCTGGAATGAGCAAACACAGACTGTGAAGAGAACGGAACACAGCTTCTTGGATCTGTTGTAGGTTCTTTACCACTGACCCATCCCAACCCACTCTGGCTTTATTGGATGCATACCATCTGTAAAACTCCTTCCGGCAACAACTTCTGGAATGAGAAAGTTTTTTTATGATTCTCTACATGCCTCCATTCCAGATCTTTTTGCACTCAACATCACCTTTAGAACTGGTTTGGTCTCTTCTACTGCCACTGCTTTATTCTCTTGAGATTCTCCCTGATGTGCATGTGCAGTATCTTGTGTTTCTGAGCACAGTGAGGTGTTCCAAGGAAGCTTGACTTGAGACATTAACACGTCTTGCTGTACATTTGAAGGCAGTCAGTGCCACTGTCAGTGGCAAAGGAGAATGGCTCATCACTCAGCATGACACAATGTTCTTCATCTATGTGAAGTGGGAAACACTTGATTCATTGCAAAGAGAGTATCTGTCCATGGAAACCTCCTTACTCACCTCCAAAATGATGAAACTTTTTGAATTGTGATGAAGATGTGGAAGGATGGGAACGCATGATTTTGTCTTTATGTTATTTCAACTATATCCCATTTTTTCTTTCTTTTTATTGCACTGAAATACTTGATTCATTTACCTCCCAATGATACAGCTGGTATGAATATTGTCTATAACTTGTTTGCAACATTAAAAGTCTGAAAATATCCATTAGAGATATCATATGTCTAAAAGCTGAATTAAAGGATGACAGGAATCTGGCAGTAAAAGAATATATAATACTGGTTTAATTTTAAAATGTATAGAATTACCTTATTGCTCCAAATATTCACTCACTTTAGCTAGCACTTATATTGTTTTAAACAGCATAACAAATATGTAACATTCCGCATACATTCATATTAGAACCTCCTGAGAAATTATGATCCAGATAAATACATACGTATCCTTAAATTTCCTTTCCAAGTTAAAACTGAACCCTGTTCAATTAAAAAAAAAATGAGGGGGGGGGAAGCCAAAAGTACAATATACTTGAATATTTTTCATAAATTATTTTACAATTGAAATTTTATGAAACAGACTACCTAATGAAAGATTGTGGTACAATGATATTTAAGTTTTATGGAGATGAGAAAAATGGGGAAGCAGGTGCAAAGAAAGGTGACTTGCCAACATCCCTTTGCAAACTAGAGGCAAAGCTATAAGTAGAATCCAGTGGGTTTTAGCTTGCAGTCCAATATTCTCTTTATTAAACCATACTGCTCAAAATAAAAAGAAATAATTAAATCACTGAAGGTCTGTACCATTACTTTTATTTTCAGTTCATTTCAATGGTCTTATGCAAATCCTTTAGTGAGTTCTGCTAGTGGGCAATGGTGAAACAGTGAGAGATGTTACAGGATGGATGTTGGAGGGAAAAAAATTCTATTTGTCTGATCTGTGGATGGAGAATACATTCTATTTCACAACTAAGAGCCCAGACACAGGCATAACAATATGTGCTACTTTTCTGGAAGATTACCAGATGTATTTATGACTCTGCCAATGGTGGATGGATGAGGCAGAGTGGGTGGAAGAAAAAAGAGTGTCAGGATGGACAGTTGAATTCTATCACTATTTTAGCCTTGAAGAAATTTCCTCAGATGAGAAAAAAAGTTTAATATATTGTGTCATGATGAGAGCAACAAAGATGAGGAAAGGGCAGGAAAGAATGTCCTATGAGGAGCAGCTCAGGACCAAATGTTTGTCTAGTTTGGAGAAAAAGAGACCTGAGGGGCAACCCCATTGCTGTCTACAGCTTCCTGAGGAGGGGAAGTGGAAAAGGAGGTGCTGAGCTTCTCTCTGGTATCCAGGGATAGAACAAGTGGGAATGGTTCAAAGTTGCATCTGGGAAGATTTGTTCTGAAATTAGGAAGCATTTCTTTACTGAGAGAGTGGTCAAACACTGAAACAGGCTTCTTAGACTGGTGGTTAATGCCTCAAACCTGATCATGTTTAAGGGGCAAGTGGACAATGTCATTCTATTCTATTCTATTCTATTCTATTCTATTCTATTCTATTCTATTCTATTCTATTCTATTTAATGCTGTGCTATTCGAATTCCTATTTCTTCTGTAAAGATTTTTTTTTCAATGAGGGAGTAGAGGAGTGGAGGTGTTCTTGGTAAGGAGTTGTGCTGCTCTCAAGAGACAACGGATTGTGCACGGCCATGGAGTGGAAATGTCACTTGTTCATCTGCAGTAGCTCAGGTTTCCCTCAGGTAAGGCTTTCTGGTCACAATCCATGCAGTGGGCTTTTCTCTAAGAGTTCCCTTGGAAAGGAGACAAAGGCATGCATGGATCTCAGGAAATAGAAAATAGGCTTGTGATTAGGATGGGGAAAATATTGGGCTGGGAAACAAAATGCCGTTTGCCTACAGACATGTTTGCTCTCAGGCACTGTGGTAAAAGCTTTTAATTTGTTACACAAAAGGGAGGTGTTTTTATTGTTACTACAAAGTGAGTTGAGCCCACTGCTCAACCCCATTCTCACTGTTCTGATCATAACCCATTAGTTTCTATTCACTGGTATTGGACTAATATCAAGCTACAACTAAAAAAAAAAAAAGAGAGACTATGTACAATCTATGCTGATTTTGCAGAAGTTTAGTGTCATGTCCTCACGCAACAATCCCTCAGAGAGGCAAAGCACCTTATCAACAGGCTCCACAGATCTTTCCTTAAAGACTCTCTCTTAAACTTTGAAACAACCTCAGGAACAGAGCAGGAGTTTGTGTGCTGTCTGTATGTGCAAAAGGCGAGAGAAGTTTTAAGTATTTATTGGGGCCAAGTATCAGAACTCATTACCTGCTTTTAACCACCACAGCTGGAGAGGACAAAATCATGTATTCTTTTCTCACTTCTTTCATGGGTCCATCATCTATTGTTGTTGAAAACACATAAGGAATTTTGTATTATGATGTAATTTATGTAACTTGTCCAAAACAATATTAGATTTATTCCATTTGCTATATGAAAGATATCATTAGAATGTAGCCCATTTGGCAAAACTTGTCTCATAGTTCCAGGCAAGAATTCAATCACCTGTTGCTAAGATACTTTAAAAATATTGTCTGTTTTTAAATGTTCCTTTTTAATTGAATAAACTGTTAGTTTGAAATATTGCTGCTGAGGTTAAAAAGGTTTAGAAAATCATATAACTTTTTTAATGGAAAGCAAGTTTTAAAAAGGCTTAAAATCAGCATCTGTAGTTTTTATCTATTCTACTCTTTAGGTAGGCTTTAAAAGTTGTGTTGAAGTAATGACTGCTTAAAGTTTTGGGAATTGATTTAAAAGAACATTATCACAGATAAATTTAAAATTTTGATTACCAATACATTTGATCTGCACTATCCATGTCAGACCTGTAGTAATTATTTCCAGGAAATAAAACTGTTCCTAGGGGTTTTGAAAATGCACAGGAGTGCTATGCTGACACCAGTGCACCTTATCTTCATGTAACCAGGCTGAAAGCATAAAGGCATATAATTACTGCCACTGTGAATTTAGAATTATAGAACATAATAATCAAAGACCCTTTTTTTACATAATTAATAATATATCCCACTTTCATCAGAGGGATACTGTCAGGAGCTAGAATTACACTGACCTCATATTTGATTGCTAAAGTATGTATCTGTTGTGAAATTCAGACAACACAGAACAGTAGAGTTCACCTACTGACTGGATTAATTTTTATCTCATTTCAGTAAAATTTACAGGCAAAAGGAGTGTTCTGCTTGCCTAATAAAATTGCACTTAGTTTGCTACCACTTCTTAATCCTGACATTCACAGGTAAACACTGAATAGGACTTTGGAGTCTGAAGAGAATTAAGGATCTGTCCTTTGAATTCATCATTTTAGTCTGTAAAGTAGAGGGAATGTTTTATACTACCACTGTGACTGCTCCGCTGGAGAACTGAGTGATACCCAACAATTTAAGTATGTAATTTTTATATTTCACTGAAGAATTTTGCCACATAACACTTTTGATGGAAGCAGAAGACAATAAATCCACAGTTTTGGATAGGGGAAAGGAGGGCAAATTATATTCCTTATAATTCACAGATCTGATACAAAAAAAAAAAATTTGCATAAATCAAGATTAGAAGTTGCTATCAAGATTTGATTTATCCCTCTACATGGGAAAGATCTGGTGTAAAACTTGGATCTAAATCTATGCTAAGCTATCTCTCAAATCTATTGCTTTAGAAACATTTTCAGACAAATAGGATTAGATGCAATGCTTTTGATTTTTTTCTTTAATCTGGTATTTAAAGTGAGTCTGGAAAAGAAAAGCAAAACATTTGAAGTGCTGTTTTGTTGTTTGTTTTCTTTCCTCCCAGAAGTCTTTCCCTTTGTCTTTTTATTAGCCCTATGAATAATGGGCTCATTTAGCCTGGAAGATACTGCTGGTAGGTCATGCAGTCCATTTTCCTGTATCCCAGCAGGATTGATGGCTTTACTCCTGAGCCATTCCCAAAGAGATGGGTGGCCCAGTCTTGAATACTGAAGTGATGGTGATTCCATGACCCCTGTTGGCAGTGTGCACCACTTCCCTCAGGTTCATCTTGTTTTCCCTAACATTTAATGTAGATTTCCTCAATTGGACTTCAATTCCATCACATTGTGTTTTCTCTTTGAGGATGAATGTGAGCAATTGGCCATCTGCTTTCATCAAACATCTCTGCACACAATACTTCATTATGAACTTATAAATTCAGGTCAGGGTTGCTGAAAGTTTACACAGGTCTGTGAGACTTACAGACATTGACAATGCATATGACTGCTGATGTGCTTAGTTTTACTATAAAAATTTTCAAAGAGCTATTTAGTTTCCTGAAAACCTACAGTTTACAAATAACTGAATTAAAAAAAGGATTTTTTAAGAACTGTAGTTTGTTGCAAGTGCTAAATTATCAAAATTTGCAAGCATGCAAAAAATATGTAGTGCAGAAAATTATATCAAAACAACAGAAAGATTTTCCTGCTAAAAGAAATATGAATATGGATATTTAAAAATCTGAGCAGCCTCCTCTGAAAACCTCGTCTGGACAAAATGATTTACAGAGTGAGACTGTGTCCTAACAAGCACATGTCTGAGGTGTTCAGAGAAAGAGGTTACTGAGGTTAAATCTTGATGTCTTTATCTGAGCTGCTTGCTGCACTTCCTTTACAATGAATGAAGAACATAGTGTCTTCTGCACTGTGATTCATGTCATCTTCTCATGGCTTTCTAACATGGTTCACATGAATCATGCCTCTAAAGTTCCTTAAGTTCCTTAGTTTCCTTCCTTTGCTGTTAAGCAGTCTGGAGCAATTGTCTTATCTGGGGTAGCTGCATCTGTAGACAGCCCGGGCTGGATGAGATGGACAACTTCTTGCTGTCAGTTTAGCAAGTATCTGCAACTGCTCTTTTATTTTTTAGCTAAAGGCATGTCTAATACACAGTCTGCTGGATTCTTTGCAATTTCATTTGTAATATCATAGCGCAGAATCTTTTCAGACTTCTGCTGGAAATTTGTCATAAACCCTAATGCATCGACTCATTAAGAAATTTGCTATATTTTAGAATGAAATCTCTCTTTTTCTGCCCTCAAATGAAGACAGTTCATTTGCTCTTATCAGCTAAGGAGATGAGGTCTCTCAAACATCCAGGAAGTTGTTTCAAAGCACTATCCCTAATCCATGAAGCAGTTAAGTTTCCCTTGATTATGGGGGATGAAGAGGCTTTAAACATATTAGTTAAGTTTATTCAGAGGGCCTGGCTCTGACAAATTTGTGGAATGGCGGCTGCACAGGCTTTAGATGGATATAAATGTGTTCTCCACCTGCACACATGCACAGCAGCATTATCCAACTCTGAGGCATTTCAAATTGATTGAAACTATAAATAGTGCTGCTGGCAAAACTGCAAACAGTAACTTCTGGACTAAACTTCAGCCTTTGCACAGTAAATTCAGTCAGATCAGTGAATAGTACAGTTTGTTGGGTTTAAGGTATGTCATTGAGTCCTCTGCTTCTCATAACATTGTCAGACTTACTTCTGTTTAATCTCATGCAGTAACAAGCTAACAGAGTTTAAATAAAAAAATCCCAGTATTAAAAACGAAAGTGACTATCTTTCAATCCTCAAAGGTCCAGCAATTGCCAACAGTTAACCACTGGTGTGTGAGAGTGACCTATAGGTCAAAAAAGATGCCTTTTGTGAGCAAGCTTGGTTTGTGCATGAGATGGAGCTGTGACTAAAAACTTTTTACCTCCAACAGATGAGGGGGTGCAACACTGGCAAAGCATAAAGATTAAAATGTAGGAGAAAGGAAGGAAACAAAAACTTTTGCTGTGCAGCTTTTCCACATGCCTAAAATCAGCTCTGTAGGATTAAAATCAACTCTGCCTCCATTACTGGTTATAAGAAAATCATAGAAACTTGTCCTTGCAAGATAGGTCCCTGAGTTTTACAGCTACAGCTTAAATTTTCATCCCAAATATGACTTTTCAATTAGAAAAACATGACTAAGGCTCAAGTTTTCCAACCAGCTGTCCCAAAATTTCTAATCTTACATCAGCCACTGCCCTGCTGTGTGACTGCAGGCAATTTCTCAACTCATTTATTTTCATTTATGATTATTTGTATGGCTCTATATCTAGGAGCCAGAACCCTTTGTGCCAGGTGCTATAAATGAGAACAGAGAACAAGTCCCACTGGAAAAAGCTGAGAACCTACAGCTAGGCAACTGGGATGGACAGTAAGAAGTTACCACAAGCCTTAACATCTGTATTCATCATGTAAGAAAAAAGTCTTAAAGAGGGGACAAAAACCCTGGTAATTTGATGCCTACAGCCATTCAAGAGGTGAGAGATGAGACATGGAAGAACAAAAGTGCTAAGAAAGCCATCAGGAGGACGAAATGGGCAGAAAATCCGGGAGCTGCCTTGCTGTAGAAGGTTCACCCATAACTGTCCTGTGATACGAAGGAGGGGAGGGCTGCAGGAGGACACCTGTGGGGACAGGAGGATCGCCCATGGAATCAAGCCCTTTGTCAGGGCTGCATTTGTCAAGGCCATGAAAGGAGGTCACAGAAGTATTCAGGAAACAACGATGAACTGATAGCTCCCTTGAAGAGTAACCACGGGAGTTGCTGGGAGAGGTCGTATTTTAGAAACATTATGGTGAAGGAAAATAATTCAGATAGAGCCTGAATAGGAATACCCACAGAGAAATGGCTCAGTGATTGCACGTAAATTGTGAACCTAAATGACAGAGCTGATGGCAGTGTGGTGACACTTATTTTTTGACTTGTCAGTACTTTCATATCTTTAGGGAAGACACTGTATTTTCTGTAACACTTAGCAGGATGTGGCCCTTCCTACATCGTGACAAAGAGCTAATAGAAAATAAGAGTACATAAGTATGTCCCTCAGCTCTGTTTAAATTAATTTTATGGATCTAGGTGTTGAAAAGCTAAATTTGAAGACTTAATTAAGAAAATAACAAACAAGGAAAAGAACCAAATATATCCCTGACACCTGCATACACCATGAATTAATTTTCCTTGGCAAAATATAGAAATACACATCTTCACATTTAAGCTAACACAATTGTTAAGCTGGCCACCAGATTTCATGTGATTAATATTTATCACTGCCACGTCCATGGTCCTCCAGGATTTAATTCAAAATGTGAATCTTTCCTAAATCACAGCACTTAACTTCTAATCTTGTTTGTTTGTTTTGATTAAACAAAGATGTTCTGCTTTTTTTTGTAGAAGTGATGTCACCTAATTGACTACATGTTGGTTTAGCCTCTAAAGCCATAAAATATGATTCTATTCTTCATAGCTTTTAAGCTTGATTAAAGCAAGCTCCTCAAGTTGTTCTCTAATAGCAGGCTCCCCAGAAATGGAGAGAGATTCTCAAGTGGTTTAATGTTTAGAAAATGAAGAAACATCTCCACCCCCTCATGTAACCACAGGAAACAAAGTATTAAAGTTGAGGAGGGGAAAGGAATGGAGAAAAAGAGAAGTCAGTTCTCTGTATTCCCCCCAAAATGTGAACCACAAAGGATTGTTTTCCTTTCATGTGAAAAGATTTTTAGCATTTCATTTCCTTAGATTTCTATATGGTACGAACAAAACTCTTAAATCACTAGTTAGCGGTTTCGATCTAAATCTCATCATCTAATTATTTTTACAACGCATTCTTGGAAGGGTAGGAATGGTTCTGCCAGGAGATGTTTCACAATAATTAGAAGCCCCAATGGGTCTCTTAAGAATGTTTAAAGGGTTCCATATGCAGGCTGCTATGGGGAACCATGCTGTACACAGCTCTTCTTTTGAAGCAATAAGCCTTGACAGCCCTTGTTGTATTTTATAATAGCAAACAAAATCCATGCCAACCAATCAGGTTCCTGAATGCCTTGCCAGTCTTTACTATGAAACATAACAGTGGAGATCAGTTAGCTACAAAGACACTGTCATATCATTGCAAATATGGGCTGCTTGAAAGGCATTTCTCTCAAAGACTGCTCTTTGTGACATAATGACTGCATTAAAAGGTGAATTGTGGAAAAACAAACCCCAAAACAGCAACAACAACAAAAAAAAACAAAAACCCAAGCCAACCCAAAAAGTACTTTTAAACCAGCGTTCCAGTGTTTGAAGTTGTTTGCTTTCCCTTTTACGCAATAAGCATGCAGAATTGGCTTTTGAAGTAAAAATGTATACACTGGAATATGCTTTGCTAACACACATAAATGGCCAGTTTGAGAGGCTCAACCCTCCTCCTATTGCGTGTGTCAGCCAATCAATAGCTGCTGTACACTTTTTAGCTGAGCATACCTCACCTGCACAGACATTTTGCCTATGGCAAGAGATCCCTGAAGAAAGTGGCTCAGATGAGGAGAGTGGCACCATGTACTCTATGAATTGCTTTGTCCATGCCACATCCATGTTTAGTAATGGATAGGTACCACAAGAAAGACAGAAAGCGGGAGCTCTTCTGCAGTGAAGGGCTGGTAATAGACAGTGTTCCTAATGAACACTGAAGCAAAAACAGGCAACAGAAGCAGAGAAGAAAACAGAAATCTGTCTATTTGAACAGTTGCTATTACTGCCAGGGCCTGAAAGAGAACACAACTTTCCAAGAGCACCCTCTTCCTTATGGGAGACTCTGTCTGTTTTCTGCTCTGTCTTCCCAACTAACTCTTGGAGGAACTTTGCTGAAGCTCAGTCTTGGCCCTTGAGGGTAACAGGCATTTTTCTGCATAACTATCAATGTATGTTTTCAGAAATGTGCTTTGCCTGCATATGTGACATATTTGTGGCCATATTAGGCATGCTCTTATGCATGCACGCAAATGCATGTGCCTACACATTCAAATCCAGTCCAAAATGACTTTGCCTTTGGATACAGACACGTCTCCCGTGTCAGCTGTAAAGTCATTGGCTTCAACTCTGCTTTTATTTTCAGCTTTGGCAAGGACTTGGTTTGGGACATCGTAGTATGTGGAGATATCAGCACATAATTTTATACTGAGCATTTACTGTGGGGTTGCCCAGGATTTAAATATCACAAGAAGTGGATTACTTCACTAACATGCTTCATTAGGAGCTATTTTTATATATGTATTTCTTTTTCAAGAAGTTATTATTTTCTTTTGAGAATGTGCTTTTCAATTTTATAGCCATAATTTTAAAATTAATTGAGTTATTTTGATGATTTCAGATAAAACTTCCAAATTGTATGAGTTCTTTGATTAATTTTTTCTCTAACATTTTTTAAAAGAGTGACTTGGATATCTATTCTCTTTGCAGCGTGGGAAGAATATCTTTACTGATCATTCAATTAAAGTCATCATTAAAATTCCCCTACCAAACACAGAACAGATAAATATGAAGATAAAGATAAAGATGAAACAGGACATTTAGTTCAGCCCTCTCCAAGTGTAAGGTATCATACAGCAGGTAGAGTAGTTCTAGTTTCTCAAGGTACACGTTTCATAAGTGCAAACTTAAGCGTTTTCTGGAAACTCTTTCTTTCCTTTTTCTGTGTCTTGTGTTCCTGTGCTTTTCATAGTTCAAGGAGAGAAGTAGGCTTGCTCAGGAGAAAAAATTTGCAAACTCTCATGGGATGAAACTCCCCTGGTTATGTCCATCTCACTTCAGTGACTGTAGGAGAAATCTTGAAGAAATAGTTCTTGAAGGTTGATAATTCATAAAGGTGCCTCCAATTATGCTTGAAGGGTGTTATTCAAAGTTGATAAATCAAAACCATTACATCTGCCTGTTGCAAGCTGCAAAATATTCCCTAGTTTGCTGCAAAACTTCAAGATACCAGGTGCAAAAAACGCTACCAAGCATCTCCAAGACTCATGAAACCAAAGGCCATCGCCAAGAGCAGCAGCATGGAATTTCAGAGGTGAATATGCTCAAGTAGCCATGAAGAATGAACTGTGTCCTGTGCCACAGATGACTGCAGGCAGTCTTCACCTACCTTACACAGTGGGACTTGGGAGAAGGTTCCTTCACTCCTGATTCCAAGCCTGGCAACTGCAAAGTCGAGCTGCACTGGTCCAACACATTAGAGATTTTTCAGTGTCTCTGGGTACACCAGCACATTCTTCCCAATGCTGCAGGTTCGTTTCAGGTCTATCTCCAAATGGCTGTGGAAGGAAAACATTCTTCCAATTCTTAGCACAGTCAAGCTATGACACAAGGAGTTTAAAAAATATATATTTCTTCTTAGTCCCAGCAGACATCAGAAGCAACTTCAAAGCACAGGTTTAACATAGAAAAAATGCAGTGTGAAAACAAATGGGGACCAAGATACCTTTAGGGTGTTTCTTAGGGATATTAAAAAAAAAATCTTTATGAGAAAAATTCCTATTTCATTGCTTTCATTTCTAGTTATAACGTCACTCTAGTCAGTCATGGTGTCCCTAATTTCTCTGAGGTTTCAGGGTTCATCTTGAAACAATTTAGGTTCCTCATATCTACCTATCTCCTATAGGAGGCTGTCCATAAAAATTACAATGTGGATAAGTAGAAAATATCAAATTTCTACTCAAAGTTTTTTTGTAAGTATTTTATGCTCATTTATCATCTTATCCTATACCAATAACATCTTTGAAATGAAATAATAATTTTTTGTCTTTCATATTTATGATCCAGATGTCTTTATTACAAAAATTCTTATAACTTAGGGGGTTTTATGAGACAAAACAAAGATTTTTTTAATTCTATTTTCATCAGGTAAACTCTTCATTATATTAATCACCTGTCAAATGTTACCTAAACCTACTATCATTTAAATTATTTGTATGTGACTTACAGGAATTATATTCTTTAAAGGTGACCTTATCATTCTGTAGTGATATTAATTCTTCCCATTCACTGTAACTCTTTTTATTGGCCTTCCCTCTTGCCTGGAAAGAAATTTCAGATTAAGTCTTCTATTACATTCAAATTCTTAATCTCTTCTGTGTAGCAACCTTTGCTGACTTGATTTCTTAAAATCCAAAACATTACTTTGATTCTAAAATCAGTTTAATTAGCTCACGCTTTTTTAATCCACAAATAGTTTCTATATTCACCTCCTCCATAAAAACCTTGTTTCTTCCTTTCTTTTGGGTTCCTTGTCTCAGGAATTTCTTGAGAGAGAAGAGGACAAATCATCCCAGGCTCAAAGTGCCTCGGTTGGGGGTGGTGCAACCTCTCAGGAAATTTTATTGCCTGACTTTCATTATTAGTGCATGTAATAATTTTTCTCCTTCCCAAATGAAGACGGTTTTCCTCAGCTCCACTTGACTATTAATAACATTAATATTATCACTTAATTATTCCATGCTATAATTATACTTTGCCTGTTCCAAGTGCTCCTTAGACAGTGTTTGTACTTTGAGAAAGTCAAATCCACAAAAGACTCCTTGAAGGCAAACATCCTATAATTCCCTGAGGACTGACATTCTCAAGCTATTTGTTGACCATCGTTATTTTGCCACTCATTCATTTTTCCTGTCTGTGGAATTTAAGGTACTTTCTCTTTTCACTGACTTTCCTAAGCTATCATAGTCATTTTTCCTCTGTGTCATCTTAAGAATAGTCAAGACATTTATTCCAGAAAAAGAAACCAGTTCCCAGCTCCAACTAATCTTGAAATTCAGAAATATTTCAAACTCTGGATGGATTTTCTTTCTCAGTCTTCACTCTAGCAAGCCTGTCAGGTAATGTGTTCCAGCTATGCAGAATCATTTCCTATTATCAGTGATTCAACCTCTTGTCATGACTTTTCCATTCTCCCATGTCTCAAGAAAGGCTTTATAGCATGCAAATTTTATTCGGACACTTTCCCATAATCTACCACAAATCCCCATGCTCAATCACCTTCACAAAGAAATGATCAATGGTCTGTGCTCAAATCATGATTTTGAAACTGAAACATGAAGCAACCAACTATAATTCCTTAGAGTGTACCTCTCTGTAAATAAAATACATCTCTTGAACTTCAGTAATATAGAATAATTCAGGTTGGAAATAACTGGAATTCTGGGTCCCTGCTCAAACAAGGCTAAAGTCCAAATTAGGTCAGGTTGCTCAAAGTACAGGACTTCTCAAGTTCTGAGTATCTCCAAGGAGGGAGATTCCACGGCAACCTTATGAAATCTGTTCCTATGTTTAACTGGCATAGTTATGACTTTTTTTTCCTTTTATATCAAGCCAGGATCTCCATTTCTGCAACTTAGTGTCCACTGCTTGCATTTCTTTCAATGTGTGCCTGTCAAAAATGTCCAGATCTGTCTCCTCTACAGCTGCCTGATATTTGGAGAAGAGATTCCTTTTCAGCCTTCTCTTCTCCAAGTTAAGCAAACCCATCTCTCCCAGCCTTTCCTCACGTGTCGTGTGCTGCGGACCTCTACTCATCCTGGAGGTTCTCCTCTAAGATTTCTCCTGTATATTGATTCCTTTTTCATTTTGGAGACCCAAACTGGACACAGTGTTCCAGCTGTAGCCTCATGAATGCTGAATCAAAGGAAATAATCATATTCTTTGATCTACTGGTCATGGTGTAGACCAGTATGGGGTTAGCCTTTATTGCTGTAAGGGTGCAAAGTCCAGTCCTCTGCAGCTGAGGAACAGAGCAGGATTTTTACAGCACTCTGACCACTGTTATGATGTTTTGCACCTGGGACGTCTCTCCAGCAGCTGACTTACACAGCTAACTGAGGTGTCATACTGAGATCCTGGGAAGCTGTCATTTGTGGAGGGGACTCTGTTCCTCAGAGCTACAAATAACATGTTGATTTTTTTGGTGGCTATTCACAAAACAGTGCTAAACAACAGAGACATGAGGCAGTGGTAAAATTCGGACTAAACAGAATGTTTCAAAATGTACAGTGTTATTCTTGAGAATTTTTATTATTACTATTAATGATCTCAAGATACTTCAAAATTAATCACAACTTTGAACTGAAATATTAAATACTTTATTTTGGAAAACATTAAAATAAAAAGTCCATTTTTATTGTTGTGGGTTTTTTTCTTTACAGAAAGAGTTGACAAATCTGATGCTGGGAGGTGAAATATTCAGGTCTTCCTTTTCTGAGTGGAAAAACTTTAAAGTTGAGATCCTCCAGTCATTCCACATCTTTCTTCTAGATGTTGATTTGCTCAGTAGTAAAAACAACACTTCTGGAAAGTCAGTTTTCCATTTAAATTCCTCAAAGCAGATGGATGAGAAAATAAGAGGAAAGATTACTTTTATTTCTCCATGCAGAAAGAAAACCAGCCTGTGTTTAATGGTGGGGTAGGATTTGAAGTCTTGACCAAGCCCAGTTTGGATCAAAGCTGATAATTCTGTTATAGGTATAAAAAATGGTCAATGATAATTTATTTTAATCCCAGCATATCTTCTAGCATGCTTGCAATAGCAACAGGCAGTGTCAGCAGTGGATATGCTGAAATGGTCTTCTGAAGCCACACACAAGATATTTCTACTTACACTGGAGCAGATGTGGGCGAGTTCTGTCTGCTCGCTGTGTGACTGGGGTGTGGCATGGCTGTGACAGTGCAGCACACACCTGGGCCTGGACAGCCTTCCAAATCATCTGCCTTTGGGATTGACTGTGCTTGGATGGGATGAGGCTTTTTTGGCAGAGTTCTGTTCTGCCTTTAAGGGAAAAATCAATAAACCCATTGCCCTATTACTCTTGAAATTAGTCCAGAAACTGTAGTTGCTTTCTTCCACCCTGCTTGGTTCATACTGAGCTCTCAAAGACCAGTTTAGAGCTTCTGTGATCATTCACCTGGGAAGATACAGCCTCTTTATGTACTGCCTTCAAGGTCTGATTTAATCCTTCATAGAGTGCTTCTGCACTGTTTGATAGTTCATATTCACAGAAAAAAAGACCCTCATAAATAAAAGGTCTTGGTCAATAACAATGCTTAAGTTTTATTGAATTGCTAGTTTGGTTGAATATGGATCAGAAGAAACAAGATTTTATTTTCTTTAATTCTGTCATAAAGGATTCTGTTACCTGAGAATAAATTTCCTGCTTTTTATATAGAAATCTCTCATTACAGTATTCAGCAGCTGTCCTCAACTCTTCCATGGAAAAATTAATCACATTTTAAGGTAATAGGGACTGCAAGATCCATGTCCATGACTTTTGTCTGGGAACTAGTGTAAGAAATATATGGCCTGATGGAGGAATGGACCTAAACAGAGTAGTTAAGGGTTTGTTATCTGTCACACTGTTGTAAAAACACAGTAGCTTCATTGCAACATAGAATTCTTGGTGATTTAATCATAAGCAACCCTACAACCTTGACATCAAATGGAATCCAGTTTTCAGTGGTGTGCAGTCTTTCCAATAAAGATATTGAAAGAAACTTGCTGGTTGGTGTGAGCTGAGTAGCAGGGTTTGGCTCTAGCTGAAACAATAAAAAAAAATACACTGCAGACTGCTGTAACTGGAGGTAGTCTGAGTGACCAAAAAAATGCCAAAACAATAAGTTCTAAGTAAGCATGATTTAACTTATGATCACTTAAATAGGAATTTGTGGCCTGAAACTACAGACACCAGTGACTGCTATATTCCTGCACATACTGTGGCTGATATTTTCAGCTTTCAGTAAAGGCAAAAGCATAGTTTGATGAGGGCTACCTGTATTTGTTTAACACAATACAGACCTCCATTATTAGTCAAATGCCACTTGAAGCAGCTTTTGTAACCAAGTACTTGGCTTCCAGCCCAAAACTATTGTGTAACTATTTGCAGATTAGAAGAGGGGGCTGAAGACAAATGGTGTCTTGAAAGTCAAAACGTGACCTTTCCCAAACAACATGATGCTAAAATGCTAAGCGGGAGATAGCCCTGCAGTGTGACTTAAAAGAAAACCACAACTTGTGTTTGGTTTTCAGCATCCACAAGCTATTATTCTGTAATAACAGAGGGAAAAGTTTTCTCCAGGCAACCCTTCCAGCGGTTGCAATCTGAAAATAACTTCCAACCACTAAATGATGTTTAATTTTTTTCTTTCCCTTTTTGTCTCCCTTTCTATTTCATGTATGTCCATGTTTGCACAGTAGAGCAAATGCACTCCTAAGGATGTGTCACTCTGAATTCAAAGCAGGCTACCCTGAAGAGCAGAAATATCCTGTGAGTTGCACTTACAAGCCAAAGGAAGTGATCTCTTACATCATAGAATTATGTAATCATACAATTTTCTGAGTTGGAAGCATTGGGACCATCAAGTCAAATTCCTGGCTCTACACCGGACAACCCAAGAGTCACACCACGTCTCAGAGTGTTGTCAAAACTCTTCTTGAACTCAGGTTTGGTGCTGTGACCATTTCCTTGGGGAGCCAGTTCCAGAGCTCAACCACCCTTTGGATTAAAAACTTTTTACTGGTATCTAATATAAACCAAGGAGAGTGAAGAGATCAGTGCCTACCCCTCCACTTTCCCTCATGAAGATGTTGAAGGCTGCAGTGAGGTCTCCCCTCAGTCTCCTCCAGGCTGAACAGACCAAGTGACCTCAGCCACTCCTCATATGGCTTCCCCTCAAGGCCCTTCACCATCTTTTTCACCTCCTTTGGATGCTCTATAACAGCTTATTAACTTTTTTACATTGTGGCACCCAGAACTGCCCCCAGCACTGGAGGTGAGGCTGTCCCAGAGCAGAGCAGAGCAGGACAATCCCTCCCTTGCCCGGCTGGCGATGCTGGGCCTGATGCCCCCAGGACAGGGTTGGCCCTCCTGGCTGCCAGGGCACTGCTGGCTCATGTTCAGCTTGCTGTCAACCAGGACCCCCAAGTCCCTTTCTGCAGTGCTGCTTTCCAGCCTCTCATTCCCCAGTCTGTGCACACAGCCAGGGTTGCACCATCCCAGGTGCAGAATCCAACTCTTGCCCTTGTTAAACTCCATATGGTTGGTGACTGCCCATCTCTCTGATTTGCTGAGGTCTCTCTGCAAGGCATCTCTGCTCTCACAGGAGTCAACAGTAGTTCCTCTTAGACCAGAAGTAAGCCAGAGCTTTCCCCTGATTTTCTGCTGCTTCATGTGCAATCCATGGGCAATCCACTTTTAACATCTCTGTGCTCCAGTGCCTTAAAATCTGATCAAGCAAGGATGGTGGAAGACAGTTCACTGATTAGGCATTGAGTTAAGTTTTATTTTCCACTTTCCCACAATCGTAAATCTTACATTACTTACACGACTGAGACAGCATGAATAAAGGCAAAATTGGTACAATATAAAATCTTTTAAAAATAATGTTTCAGTTTCAATGTTTGTATTTTTATTTTATGAACACAATCCTATGTTTTTAACTTATTTTTTCCCCTTTGATACTAATGCTTATCAGTAGTTAGCTAGTTTGTGTGTTTGGTACCTTGAGGTAACTAAGAATAGATATGTGGATTTATTTTAGGTGCACTAATTTTCACTGGAAATACAAAATCATTCTTGAATAAAGAGGGATCATGTTTTTTTTCTGTTGGTAATATAGCAATCCTGTTTAATCAAAGGTAGTAAGGGCAGAAAGAATGCTACTATTATCTACCTCTAAATTTCATGCAGTATAAGCACTTTTATTTCACAAACTATAGACTTGATTTTTAGCAGAATACTTTGGGTTTTACTGGTTTTTACGGTGTCACGAGCTGAAGGAAAAACTGCTTTCCTTATTTAGAAGTACTTCATTTTGCCCTTCCTTCCACACTGTCACCTTGTGTCTGTGTCCCCTGTCACATCCCCCTTCCCTATTTTTTTGGCTTTTGGTTTTTTAAAATTTATTTCAAGGATTGTATTAGAGATTAGACTGGTGAAAATTTGTATTAAACTAGCTGTCCACTCCAAATCCCATGCTATAGTAACAGTTCCCATCAGCCAAGAAGAACCCAGAAAAAAAAAAATCAGTAATATCTGGTTAGGGTTCAGACAAATTAATGGTATTTCTGTAACAGTTATTTCAATAACCTCTGTAGTTGGAAGATTTGGGATAAATTGTAACAGTGACAGTTCTGCCATGTCTTATCCAGGCAACAAAACCCCTACAAGTGGAATTCCACTCTAGAAGGTCACTTGCATTTTTTTTCCTGTGCAGAAGCTGAAATCTTAGTGGAATTGTATTTCTCATTCCACCCTTGTCTTTCTTAGCCACTGATTTTATTCATGTGTGTTAAAATGCTTTCTGTTGACCCTTGCTGAAGTTTCCATGGCTGTAATTTGGACTACATCTGAAGTACAACTGCAAGTAATATATGATGTAGTTCATTTTATGCTGCACACTGAAGGTGTAGAACTCACTAAAATATTTAGGATTTTTGGCATTATTCCAGCTATGATCTAACCTAATTTGCAAATAATTTTAAAATAGAGCTGCAAGTTCCTCAATAGTCCTCAATGGGAAGACTTCACAGAGTTAAATTTATTCCTTTTAATAATGGATTTCTTTGCAAACTGCATTGGTTGTAATACACAGAAGATCCTTACAGGAACAACAAAGTATTGCCAACACCTGTTTCAGGTGGAATGTTCCTTTTTATGTCACCTGCCAAAATGACCTTCTAAAAGTGTCATTCAATTGCGTTTTAATGGAAATCACATGGCTTTGAGCGATCTGTGAATATGCCAACTGAAATGTGTGTATTCCCTCCTCTCATCTTTGTTTTCTTCCTCGTGTGTGTCTTTTGGGCCACAGCCCCATAATGAGCTGCATATGCAGGGACCAGTGCACATGAAGGAGCCCATTGGCAGCTGCAGAGCTCCATATGGAGGTGGGCTCCATCCAGCAGACAAATGCTCAAGCTGGAGATGTTGGACAGTAAACCATTGGCAGCAGAGAGCATCTTCATTTGTGTCCTGCACAACATCGGGCATGTTATGGGATGCTTTGTCTCTCATTATAAAACCAAATTATATATAGAAACCACATGGGCACAGTAGGGCTCCAAACAAGCAAGCTTCTTTACTAAATATAGAGAGCATAGGAGAGCAAGTTACTTATACATGGTGTTGCTCAGGGAGGATTCTAAAATGTTGAATGCAGCAGCATGGAAAAGTGCTAACAGATTATTTAGAGAAATCTTACTCTGCCCATTACTCATTCCAATGGATTAAAACATTGTTAAAAAAAAAATCAGAAAATAAAAATGGGAATTGCTTCTGACTAAATATAATCAAAAGAAATTGTCACGAAATGGGCAAGTGAAAATTGTTATAGTCTGAAATCACATAGTTTTTCAATAATGCCAAACCACCAGCTTTAAATAGAACCTGATTTTCATTAATAATCCTGCTTTCCAGTGTTTTATGATTTTTTCAGCAGACCTTATGGATCATATGTAACAATAATATGAGACATGCCAAAAAAGGTCCATTTTTAGATGAGATTCCAGGATTTTTCTTGGTTTTATGAGCACTGGATCCACACTCCAGCAGGACCTGCCAAAATTCCAACCACTCATTAACTCAAGCCATCAACAAATTTGAATAAAATGCTATTTGTGAAGCTATTTATATATATTTTCATACATACATATACCCATACACAAGCACACATATATGTATGCATGTGCATACATATATGTTTCTGTGACTGTGTATGTATATGTGTGTATGAGCATGCATATGTATATACATATATTTATATATATGAATATATACGATGGCACTCCTGGAATAAAATTACAGAAAAATCGTTGTAATCCTCTGACAGAGGTGAAGGTCTCTTTGAAGCCCCAGGAATGAAAGACAAAGTGTATGTTGAGCGTTTAACTTTCTAAACATGTCAAGATTCCCGCTACCACAACGACAATCTCTGTTTCTAACTGTATGGCAGATTTGAGACATTCAGAAACATGATACAATTTAACTAAGGGAACTCCTTTCAGTTATATTTTGGAGTCCTGATTAATTTCTTCCTAGACTTATGGCCAATTTGAGACAACTTGGAGGCTATTGACTTTTGGAAATAATAAGCCTCCCTATCCCCTGAACAATAGATCCACTGAATTTTAAGCCAACATCTTTGGAAAGCTGAAAGTTATGGATAAAACCCAGGCAGTCTAAGTGAGATATATTTCCTTCATGTCTCTGAATCAGTCATTCCAAAAGTGTTGAAGTCATCTATATTTATTCTAAATAAAGAAAACAGGTCTGGGTGAAAGCATGAAGGAACTCCAAAAGCCTAAAAGTCAGGTTAAGAACAACTCCTCTTTTACAACTTCAGACACCTTCCTTCATGCATTCACCTTATAGAAAACATAAGCTCTAACTTGGGGCAAAATGCTGCAGGAGACACCTAGAATTCACCTGTAAATTGGTTGACAAACTTATTTTGAGTTCTTCCACAAGTTTCAATACCTGAGATCCATATAATTCCTGCACAGCACAAGCAGAAGTTCATGATTCACACACTTGATTTTTCTGCATATCACAAAAAACGCACAGAAGTTATGTTGATTTTTACTTCAGTTTCTGACGTAATGGCATAGGATGATAATACGAAGTTGCTGGCAACTTAAATTAGATTTTGCCATTCTTCTGGGTTTTTTGGTTTTGGTTTGGTTGGTTTTAGTTTTATTTTCATCATAGATGTATTAGGAAAACATTTAGTTCAAGACTTTAATGTATACATGCATTCAGGCTGAAATTTACATTGCCTGAGGAAAAGTAGGCTTTCCTTATGTTCTATTTTTTTGTATACTTGACTTCAAACTTTACCTTATCATTTACCACTTTTCTTGGATTTGATTTATTTTACTGTGTCCAGTTGTGGTCTCCCCCACACAAGTGGCATGGACATACTGGAGAACGTCCAACTAACATGATTAAAGGACTGGAGCATGTTTATATGGGGAAAGGTTGAGGCACTGGGACTTTTCGGCCTGTAAAAGAGAAGGATTGGAGGGGGGGAAGGTCTTACTATTATATATAAATACCTGAATGAAGGGTGTAAAGGAAAGAGAGAGGCTCTTTTCAGTGGTACAAACTGAAACAGAGAAGCTTCTTCCTGAGCATCAGAAAATACTTTTTCTCTGTGAAAGTGACAAAGCTCTGGCATAGGTTGTCCAAAGAGGCTGGAAGAGAGCTGAATAACCATCTTCAGGGTAAGCAGCAGGAGCAAGGCAGACCTTGACAACTTTATCTGCTTCTGTTATGAGTCTGGTTATACGGGTACCCACAAACTAGAGTACAAGGAGCCATTCTCTGGCCTTGAGTCCAGCTGGAATGATCTGGCCACAGCCACTCTATGATCTTCCCAGAACAGAATGGGCATGTGGTAAATTCTGAACCGTGTTTCAGAACTACTTTGGAAAATGCTAACTGGGCCCAAGCCAAAACTGTTTTAGCATCCAGGATATCAGTTGAACCGCTTAGCTGACCAAATTTTGGTGCTCCCAGCCAATCCCAAAATCCACCTTAAATTGCTAAAATAAACATGGTCTTTATATGCACGGAATTCAAAAACCCATGGCCACAGGAAACAGACACCACATTTCCTCCAGTTCACAGGATGCACCTTACCAGAGTTCCTACTGGAAATCTCACAGTTAGGGAACTAAGAAAGGAGAAGATCCTGGTTCCAAGTTTTATCTAAAATCAAATTATCCATTGCACATTAAGTATGTAGAGTTTCCATTGTATTTTGGACCTTGGTTTAAGAGATTGGTGCCACAATCTTTGGAAAGGGAGACATCAGACAAATGGGGTGCCCAGGCTTCCCAACTAGCTAGATTTAGCTTCCTTGTGCTATTTTGACCATTTTTTATATGTATCTCAAAAGCTACTCTTTGGGGAAAATAAACATTGTTATTAGCTTCTGGAGCCTTGATAATTATTCTGGTTATTTGGGTTAGGTAACAGTGGTCTTGCCCTATCCATTCATTCACTAATTATCCTTATTACTGAAGTTACTTACCCTAATGTTCTCCTAGTTATGTTTTAGATTTCAGCATTTTCAAAGCAGAAATCTGACACCAAATCCTTCTTTGTATTCTATTATTAAAAATCTGGAGCATTTCCACTGATGGATTTCATAGCTCTTTCACGGGATATAGTCTGAACACTGTGTACATTCCCTCAGGGCAGTGTATTTGCAGGCATGATAGATCCTCTTTACATCCACCCTAGCATCAACAGACTCAAACAGCCTCTGTAAAGCATTTGTATTTTGACAAACAGGCAAATTTCCATAAAATATTTTTTCCTTGGAATTTTTATGACCAACTTACCCATCGTCTTTTTCACTCACGCATGAAAAATGTCAAAAAGCTATATAAATATGTAGCATGATTTATGATTGTTTTCTGGGCTTGAGAAAGGCTATGAAACAGCTAAGAAGAGCAAAAGAAATCACAGGCCAGGGAGAATGTGGCAAGGCATCAATTGCTGTTCCTTATTAATCCCTAAAGTACATCCCAGGGAAATGAAATAGATTAGTTAACCCTGTTCCCCAGGCCTTACCATTGTCCCCAAAAAGAACAGCTCCTGCTGCTTTAGAATCAACTGAAATGCAGATCATTAAATTACTGAAACTGGGAAGATATGATTAACCTCTGCAGTTTTTCCATGCTCTTTTATTTCTGTAGAGACCAATACTAATTCCATATAAATGGTATGAAAATCTGAAAGAAGGGCTTCTCTTATAGAATTTCCATCTTATTTTTACAACACAAAGGATTTGGAATCCTTTGAACAAGGTTCAGAAAAGCATCCAAACTTTCTGATGTTCCTCTCTAAATTACATGAGATGCTGGGGACACATTAAAGGATTTAAAAGGGTAGGAAATGTACTATATCACTTTTTGAGTCCATAAGTGATTTTCTATTCTTGCCAACTGTACTCATGAGACTCAAGGGCACAAGCAGACAGCCAAAGAGCACTTTTAATGGATTTTTTACATAAAAATTTCATCTAGTTCTGTTGTCCTTGCCTATGATTTTTTTCCCATCACAAAAAAAATTATGCTGTAACAATCAGTTCTTAAGAAAAGAGAGAGAAAATGTTTAAGAATCAAGATGTGAGTTTATTTTTAATAGTCCCTCATGTTCATTGTGTTATGCATCCAATGGATTTTAAAAGATTGGCAGACAGCCTACAAGTATAACACTAGTGCTCTGGGGTTTTAGTGTTACTGGTAAAATTTTATTTTCAGGAGTTCAGAAAAATAATAATGACACAAGGCATTTAAACAACAAGCTAGCATGGTATAAGGTAGATAGCACACTATAGAAAACAGTGAGTTTGCTATTTATTTGTCACTCAACAGTGCATAGAGTGAAATCTTAAATTTGGATGGAGGAAATTAGGTATTCCTTTATTTCTAGTATTTTTTTTTCAATTTAATTTCAAAGATGAGTTTAACAGCAGCTTTCAGAACAAAGCTAACACTAGCTTGTTTTTTTTTAAAAAAGCAGTGTCTGCTGGTTTCAGAGAATCCTCCAGGTTTGTATAGAGGATTTTCTGCAAAAATGTGTAAAATGACAAATGTTTCATTTTTTGACTGTTCTTAAAAATTTACAAAATAAAAGAAGATTCAAATTTGGGACATTTTCAGTAAGACTAAATGTATTTTAAATGTCTCACATGAAAGACAACTTATGGTGACACACTGTTTTTGGTCCATGCAGCAAAAGAACAAATATGTGAATCCCAGAAAGTTTTGCTGTTACAAACAAGGCAGATATCTGCTCTATTTCCCTGATAGCCTAACTATGATGAAGTTATACTGGTTTGGTGGGGATGGAATACAGGAGAGAGTGACACAGCTAAACTACTTGAGAGGACTGTGAGTCTCCCAGCTCACAGATATCTTCTAGATGAATCAGCTGTGTAAAGCACTGAGTGGCAATCTGCATGCTTTGACAAGCTTAGACCAGTTACTATCACTAAAAAACTTTAAACACCTTTTATGGCCATTTTCTATTCAAAATAAACCTCAGCCTGTCTTTAAGAGTAAGACCAGTTGTTGTCTATGTGCCCAGACCCCTGAGATGGAAAAGAGGATGAAGAGCAGAATGAGGCTTCCATAATCCAAGGAGAAATTGTCAGTGACCTGGTATAGAATTTAGACACACACAAGTCTATGGGGCCAGATGGGATCCAGCCAAGGGTACTGAGAGAATGGAGAGAAGGGCTTGCTGACCTGTTTTCCAACATTTACCAGCAGTCCTGGCTAACCAGGACAGCCCAGTTGATTGGAAGTTAGGAAATGGTTGAATTATTTTAGAATGGGTAACCTAAGGTGTTGTCTTATCTATATTCTCAGGTGAATTTCATGGAGCATGCTGTCCAGAGAAGAACATTATTTTCAAAACATGAGATAAAATCTCTTTAATACTTGTGATGTTCATAATGCAATGCGCTGAAAAGAAGGATTGTACGATACAGCCAGAAAGTTGTAGAGAGCAGCTGTGTGAAATGTCTGCTTGTGGAGGTGGACACACACCTGAGCTCAGATCAGCTTCTTTTTGCCAGTCATCTGTAGACAGGGGAGCTCATGGCCCTACTTTAATGCTTTCTTCTACCTGTTTATTCAGGACAAGATGTAAAACTAAAACATTATTGGGCAGGTGATGAAATGTGTAGTCATGTTTGTAAGCAGAAACACATCATTGACGCAGTTAAGTGCTGTTAACTACTGGAATTAAGAAGCATTGTTGCCTGGCTAGCTGTATAGTTTCACACAAGCTACTGAATTCATAACAAATGATAGTTTCTGCCACTGTAGTTCTTTATTTGATTTAAAACCATGGCTATGAGGCAAGAGTCCTTGGTCTTAATACTAGTCCTCTGAGTTAGAATCCTCCAAAATTCCAATTCAAAGGATAATTTTATTTATTTTTAAAACCCTTTATATTATTTAATAGCTCAAGAAATGCTGGACCTAAAGAAAAATAGATCCTGTCATTTTATGTCCTTCTTTGTTTTTTGTTTTTAGGGAAGCTGAGAGAAGCTGTGTGTGCTCAGCATTTCAAAGGGCAGCCCTGCACTGCACTGAGTTACTGCAGTGAACCCAACCAGCAGAGTCCAACAAGTCACTGCATGGGAACTGCACCTCCTGCTTCATCTGTGATCTTCAGTGGGCTGTGTCTTGAGTCATGACACCAAGCCTCCTCTTCTTCTCTAAATCCCAATGCTGGGAAGGTGTTTCTCCCCATGGTGGGGCAGGGCTGCTTCCTGGGGCCACGTATGCATGGCTTATTTCAAAGAACAGAAGGAAAAGGTGAAGCTGTCTCACCTACAGAAAGGCAAATCGGTAGAAATTTTGAAAGCAAGGTTTGAGTCTCTTCATGGACTGCAGGAAAACAGATATTTTTAATTACCATTGAGTTATACAGTTGTTTACTAATATTCTCTTATATCTGAGCTCGTATTATTCATGCAACAAATAGGGACTGGAAGGAATTTACAAGAACATATATGACTTCGGAATCTTTGATTCTACTTTTAGTCATGTTACCATGACTGAAATGTATATTAAATGCATCGAGGAACTAGGGACCTCAGTTGCTGTTTTTCTGATACAGCAGCACAGCTTCAAATGGAGCAGTAAGCAGGTTTGTATTTTGCAGCACACTATGAGGTGCTGGATAGAGACCTCTGTAGGTTAAGTTCCCTTCAGGCTGTGGAGAAATTGTACTCAGGTTTTAGTAGCTCACAGGTAAATCTGCTGCTAAGCTGACCACTTTGCAGAAGTCAATGAACACCACTTTCTTCTCCAGATAGCAGTTTTAAAAGCTAAGAGAAAAGATTCCAGCTTTTGAGAGGCCTGGTCCTACTACAACATATGAAATGGGCTTTAGTCATGTTTATGGGATTAAGACCCTTAAGGAAATTTGGCACCATGCAGCTGAGTTCTGGATCACATTAAGGCCTGGGTAGATCTGGGCATGCACACAATGAAGAACTGCAGGTGCCCAGAAAGCATCCAGGTCCAAATGTGGTGAAACTGATGAGTTCAGATGTTTTCAGAGTTACTCAGAAGCTGGGCTGGGATTGAAATGGGAGGAGAAAAGAGAATGATCTGCAATTTACATCTTAGATATCTAAAGAATAAACAAAATTCTAGTTCAGATTATATTTGTCTTTTTTTTTTTTCTTCTTCTCATCAGGCTCTTAAGACTTTTAAAGCAAATATAGAGTTGAAAAGATGGCCCAAATTCTTCTTACATGGATGGAAAATGTTTTGGTTTATGGTGACGTAAAAAATAAAAGTTAGTTGGATAGCATGAGAAAAGAGTTATTCCACTCCACACTTTTCCAAGAAATAAATTCCCACACACACACCTCCCAGAAGGTTTGGAAATAAGCTAAGCAGATAACAAGTTTGGGGCTAAAATTCTTTGTCTGAGAAAGCAAATGAATCAATGAACATCAGAGGATAATGAGAACCAGATTTCCCTAAGTTAATTTCTGGGTATATCATGGCTTTGGCTAAAGTCTGTTATAAAATATTCATGATGCAAAAAATTCTATCACCCATGGCAAAATACATTTCGTGAAAAAAAAGAAAAGGAAAAATCCTGTACTGTGCATGGGGCCAATATTTTCTGCTACAAAGTTGTCAATCTGGAATCTTTCACTTACTTTTATATATATGCATTTATATATCTACACCTACACATATATATATATGCATATATATATACACACACATATATATATATGCATACACAGTCATGAACAACTCTGTTACTACTGCAATACTCTACTGTTTCCCATAATCCAGTAAATCAATCTGTTGCAATTATAGCAAGTATTTACTTTGCTATCTGTCTGCCCAGAATCCCAAATTAAGCCAAAATCTATAGGAAATCTTTTTATCACCAGTGAGTTAGTCCTATTCTTATGTACTAAACCAGGTACAGCCTGAGAGCTGTGTAGAGACTTGGAGGGGCATTTACTAAACATGCTCTGATTGCTTCCTTCTATTGTAATATAGACTAGACATACAATAAAGGGGTAAGAGCCTGCTGCCCATAGTCCTTGGAGCTAGATATGTTGTGAAAGTAAGAAGAGCTGGACACTTATTAAAAATTCCTTTCCAATCTTTGGAAAAGTGGGAAATGAGCCTGAATGTTTAGGTCCTTAAATGTTAGTGGTGGAAATCTGGCTGCAGGCAGCTGAGGGTGTGCCCACATCAGTCAGAGCAGGCAGAGCCAGGCTGATTGCCCCTGTGCTGAAGTGGTTCCAGGCTGGATTCCTCAGGACTGCTCCAGCACACCCTTGTGCCCCTGCTGCTCTGCCTGAATTGTCTCCTTGCCCTGCAGCACAGCCAGAGGACATGTTTGCCCCTGTGCAATATAGCAGTGCAATATGCAATTAATTTAATTATGGAGCTAAAGCATATGCCATGTACTCTTCTGAATACTGACCCTCCTTTGTATTTCTTTAGTAATGTCATTATTGTCAGACCAGTCTCTTGGAATATTACTGTTGTTCCAGCTTGTGATGCTCTTGTAGATAAAAAGTGTACCAAAGGCACTGCTTGTACCAAAGGCAGGTCCTACCATCACTTTCATATTCTGTTCTATTTAGGCTCTGAGCCTGCTCTCACAAACTTGAAAGCACAAATCTTCCCATCCACAGAGCACACAATCTCCATAAAAAAGACATGACAAGTTACAACACAGGAAACAGAGGCATGCAGAGTGAGAAGTGACTCATCCTAAGTTACACAGCTCGGCTAAGAAGAGAAGAAATTCTTCTGGAGGTAAATGCTTTACCCTGTGGGTGCTGCTGCCTCTTCAATATTTGTATGTACTCTGCAATTAATGATTCATTCAATGACTGTAAAGGTGGGAAAAAAGACTTTACATAACTCTCCATGAAGTTCATCATTTAAGCAAACAGCTTAAATGCTTTCAGCAGAATAGTTCTCATAAATAATTAATGATTGCCTTCCCAAAGACAATATTCTGCACTAATCTTAAGCAAGATTGTTCGAGTGAGAGAAAAAATGTATCAGGTCATAGTCTATCTGACCTAGAGCTACACAAAAGTGGGTAACATTCAGTTATGTTTAATGTCAGTTTTTGTTAGTTTTAGTTATATTTCCATGGGGAAAAATGTTTTCTAATGCATTCCAGAGTCCTTGCAGTGTTAATTTTATTGACCTTAGAATAAAACTTTCAACATAAAACCACCTGAGACTCCTTCTGAGCCTACTTGGAGATCTCACTGGCAGATGCCACCAACATAAAGTAGCAAGTGATCTGACAAAATTAGCAGGTACATTTCCTGGGTCTGTATGTGATGCTAAAACCTAATTTCCTCACACATCTTCAGGCTGGGAAGTGACTTGCTTAATGAATAATCAAACTGAAACCAGTGTGATTCCACATGAACAAGAAAAAGAGTCAAATCCTCAGGATCATTTCCTGAACTGGAAAATGCACCTAGCAGTCCAAGGAGAGTTTTCTGACTTGAAAGACAAAAAGTTCTGAGAACTTAGGTAATCTGTAAATATTTTCATTTTCATCACAAACCTGATAAAGGAAGCAGATGACTTTGATCTACTGAATCTTCCTAAGAATCAGCTTCCTATACAGATGCATATTTTAAAGCACAAATGGCATTCTGAGGTGGAAAGTGTTTTTTATATATAAGATATATTGTCAAACAAGCTCCAAACCACAAATGTCAGATCTTGAACCACATAAGCATCTTTAATTCTCCAAAGGATTTGTTGGTGGGGGAGGGATTGGACAGTGCTGGGTCAGGAGTTCTGCCTTGGCTCAGCATGCAAATAAATTCAAGCCATAAAGTTTGGATCCAAATTTCCCCTGAAGTTAATTGGGGTTTGGATCAAATGTTCCATCTCTAATTATGACTCATATTAATAACATTGGGGAGTGTGATTTTTTTCCAAAGTGCTCAGAGTTGCTGTTATTATGATCCCATTGAATACTAAGCTAAAATTCTTATTTTTAATACAGGGGGAAAAAAGTCTGCTTTAAGTACTTATGAAAATCTCTTCCTGCTTTCCCTCCTTGTTTTCCTGCACCACCTCTCCCCCTGCCCAAGTCAATGTGTTTAGCTCATTCTCTGTAAAAATTTCAAAGCACTGAAAATACCATCTGTTAAAAATTCCAGTTCTGTGTTTTTGGTAAAAGGGAAATCTGAGAAGTGGAAGTTTTAGTGATGCCAAGGAAGCAATATTTGCATCAATACTTTTGGAATACAAATCCATGTAATGTGGATGAGTCCTATTTAAATAATACTAGGTTAGATCAGATGCCTTGAAGGACGAAAAATTTTCTCCAGTAAAGCTCTTGACATTTCAATGGGTTCAGTTAAAATATTTTCCTTAAAATTTTCTTAGAGCTGAAAACTGAGGGGAGGAGTTACTTATAGGGGTTTTTAACTAGGAAGGGATCTGGAGATAAATTGATTTTTTTGTTGTTGTTGAGAAGAGAACTTGAATGATTAGGTGAAGTTTTTGCATTCTTCAGGTTTTCAGCAGAAAATATGAGGTAGGGGGATGGTGTATATGTTCTAGTTTCTGTTATGTTTTGGGAAGATTGTTTTGATTTTTCTGTGGGCAATATCCAGTATTTCCAATCAGCTCCAGTTACAAGTGCTGCTAGGAATCTTTATGGACTCCAAACCCATTAAAAATTCTTTAGTTACTTCTTAGATCTAGTTGAGTATGTCAGTGTCTGCACATCATCACCAAAAAAAGAAAAAAATCAGGATAATTTAACCTGGTGGTTGTGACTTTGGAAAGAAATAATGCTGCTCAAGGCCTCATCTAAGTGCCACAGACACCTTGGCAGTGAATTCAAAGACAAGTGCCTATTTGCTCCAGCTGTTTGCAGCAGAACTCAGCCAATGAGCTCAAGCTCTTACAGGGTGATGGTGGAGAGAGGGAACCAGCAGAACATGTCAGAAACTGGAGTTTCTACGGTCTCCCTACACTATTTCCCTGTGGTGCATCATGCCTATGTGACTCTATTTATTTGTCTCTGTGTATGTGCATGTGCACAGCAGTGCAGGGGTAGCTAATAAAAGTAGAAGTTTAAGAAGTGGTGTCTGTAGCCTCCCTCTCTAGTCATCCAAACTCTTTTCTAGCAAACTCATGAGCAGGGGCATGCAGGAAGTACACAAGTGTTTTGAAGCAAGCCACTTACGCTCTTTATTCTCTGGCTTATCAGGGGGAAAGCTGCACATGAGCTGAGGTGAGCTGTTCAAACCGAAATTTATGAGGACATTTAAAATCAGCAAAGCTTGCTGTAGCCCTGAAGGTTGAAGCATACATGCACACTTCATATAATATGATCCCAAGCAGCCACCAAATTGGAGGTTAAAAGTATTGTATATATTGCTACCAGTTACCACATCAACATTTCAGATACGTGCATGTGATTTAAGCACAGATGACCTGGAGCTTGCTGATGCCATAACTTAAAAAGCAATTGGGCTCTGTGCTGGCTACAACAACAATGCAGGCATTATAACAATCTCACTTGAGCAGCCATTAAGACATCTCCAGCACACTGTTGTACTACTAAAACCTAATTCCCAGTAGACAATAATCCTAGACCCCTTGACTGTGAATCATGAGCAGTAAATGGCTGATGGGCAGGTTAACAATGGGCTCTGTGGGCAGTCTGACATTGTACAGGTGCGCATCATCACAGTAAAGTAATTAACAGGTACTTAAGGGAATGTACATTTAAGCTCCAAAAACCTGTTAAGAGACTTCCTAAGTGGACTGCTATTTTTTTGCAAACCCCACTTATATTTTATGACCAGGTAAAAGGACTGCAGAGCACAAATCCAATCTAAAAGTAGATCTGCAATCAATAGCTCTCCTATCAGCAGTAGGCTGCTCCATCAACAGTGCTCTTTTATAACTTCTTGACATGTTCCTGACTCAGGATTTAAAGCAATCCAACAATGCAGTCTGACCCCTATAAAGAAAGTAAGTAAGAAAAAACCCTGTAATTTAACATTTTACCCAGGAAAAGGCTGAAAAAATATTAAGAAATGCAAATTATTTATTAGGAAAGACAATGTGGATATATAAAGGAATATGTATTTATACATGTGTGTATAATATACTGACACACATACACAAACCATGAACTCTACCCAATGTATATCTGCACACTTTTTTGGATAGTACTGGACTAATTCGGGCAGGGAACAAAGGCCCAATATGGAAGGAGAGGCAGTGAACTTGGGTTTGCAGCAGGGACTGCAATTTTATGTGCTGAACTAATGAGTAGTAATGGGAGCAGCTAGAGTTCCCTCAGCATTTCCTCTTCTATTTCTTCTCTCTCCGCTCTAGTAAATCCAAGTCTGGCATATATAGCAGATAAATAGTTTTAAATGTACAATTTTATCCAAGGCTCTTTATAGCAGTAACAAGATCATCTGGTTATTAAGTGCTTGATTCAGTCCTTTGCTTGAGAAAGTCTGGCTTAACCTTCTAATCATCACAGAATCATCTCCAGGGGTTGGTACCCTGCCTGCCTGGGTTGGCCAGCCCAGGTTTACCAGCATTTTTCCTAATGGCAGATTTGGACCTGGGGGGAAAGTTTGAACTGATAGCAAACCAAGAAACAAGTCTATTTATTGAAAACATATTTTTCCACAAAATGGCATTTGCATAACTGTTGTGAAACACCAAGAAACAAAACCAGCCACAGTGATGTTATCACCCTGTGTCTGGTCACGGGTCTTTCAATTGTTGAGAATAAAGGTGGAGTTGGTTTTACCCGACAGAGGGCAGGTCCCTGGGGTTTGGAGAACCTGCAGCTCCTGTGTCAGTGCTGGTGAATGTGTTGGGGGAGTCCTGCCTTGTACTGAAGCCAATTTCTTCTGATTCAATACAGCAGCAGTGCACTGATGTGCCTGCAAAGGCATAAGTCTGCCTACTAAACACATGGATCAGCCTATCTCTTGCTCTTTTCTAATAAATTAGAAGGTTTCATGGTTGCTGCCATGAAATTTCTAACTCCCTTCTGTAAAGCAAACCTACCCTGGTTCTTTTGCATCTTATGCCCAAGAAAGACACTTGTACTCTTCCCCATCCAAGCTGCAGCAATAGCTTTGCTGTGGAGCTTCTGCGCTGCCACGGCAGCACAATGCTCCTGCTTTCATTTTGGCATGGTAAAAATACTCCCATGGAAAGTGCTTCAAACACTCTGGTCTACTTCTTTTGCTGCTGTGGGAGTCAAACCCTGAGGAAATCTGGCTCATTTGTTTGGACATTTTTGCATTAATACATTATTTCAAAACAGTATTAGCATGAGCATATGTTTGTTTTATATAATCTTAATATCATCCAAAAGAAAATGCTTTGGAACCATTACACAGATATATGTCACTAGTGTACTTTCCAAGCTCTCCATGCACATTTCATGCTAAGTCTATGCATTCTATACTAGATGTTATTTTTGTCATCCATCTTAGTACTATCTCATTTTTCCCTTATTGAGATTTTGATGTAATTTAATCTCTAGTTCAGGAAATTTTCAACTGAAGCCAGAGTAGTTCCTTTGTGTAAAACAAATGCAGATAAAAAATTCTTAACACTAGTTCACCCTGTTAAGGCCTCAGAGGCATTATTTGAAACCATTAAAATGTATTGCTGTTTTTATTCAAAGTAGATATGGAAGTATATTTTCAAAGTACAAATCTCCACCTGGAGTGGGTTTCACTTCACCTACCTCAATCTTCTTGAAAGTTATACATCTAAAGTAAACCACCCACTGGATTTCCTTGAGTCAAAAGAAAGATACAGTGTCTGACAGCTTTCCCTCAGATGAGTGTATCATCCTCAAGAAGTGCCTACTTTTACAAAATATAAGCTTAATAGCAGATTAAAATTAGTTGATACTATTCATCTGTGTTGCACATCTAAATCATCACATCTAAAATCATGTGACATGAATGTCACCTCTCATCTAAATAGCTTCACAGAGGGGATTAATGTGAACCTGTTCTTTATCAGATAAGAATATGATTAAAAAAGACTATCTTTTTCCTTCTTTTTCAGTACATATATGCAAATAAAAAGTTTTGTGGATGACTAATCTTAGAAAACACACTGAAATGTGATACATGCTATGACATGCAACTGAAAATAGTTTTAATATCCCTTGTGCTATTTTTCCAATGTAAGAACAATATAAGCAGGGAATAAAAATATTTCCAAATATTCAGCATACTTAGCTAGTCCAAATTGAGCCTCAGAGTTTGAGGAGTGCAGCCCTTAGAGCCTTAACTTTTTGCTAATCCAGCAATTGATATAATTTGCAATGTTCTTTGGACATTAAAAGAAAAAGAAAGACTAAGGAGGATACTAGTTACCACTAGCCTATTCGGAAGCAAATAGGCTCAAAAAACATGAAATCGGATCAAAATAAATAAATACTTGCAAGCTTTCAGGTTATCACTTTCAGACAAAAATGTCTCTAATGTTAATAAGGGACGTAGGCCAAAGGCTTTAGAAGTTGTTATTCCTAAAAAAAACATGATTTATTTGATTTTTTTCCAACTTGAATGTCATGAACCAGACATACATAATTATATTATTTGTCTTATGCAAGCGAACAAGAATAAATTAAAACTGGACATGTTGCAACAGGGCTGTTGACATTATATACAAAGTCTGCTTATTGTCATAAGATACTCTTAACCTTTAAGCCAAAATCTTTCAAAACTATTAGTGTTAAATCTAGCAGCTGTTGTCAAATTTTTCCCTTTCTCTGCTTTATGCATTGTGCTTTATTTGAAATGTTTGTTATATTTGTGTATATAACTTTCTGCAAGCTGTCCCTTGAAAGCTCAAGGGATTAAATAAGTAGGTTGAGCTGGTTCAAAGGAACAAAAGTTAACAAATTAAAAGAAAACTTTCTAAAATGAATGTGTAAACCATTAAAATATTTAGCTGTATTTGCATTGGATAGTTTCCTCTATATAAAACAATATGGATTGTTTAAATAAATGGGGTTAAGGGAAACTTATTTCTACTGTAAAGTTTATTAAAGCTTTAGGAATGATGACCTCCATCCTTCAAACGCTTACGTGTTTAACTTGAGACA
Organism: Drymodes brunneopygia; assembly: GCA_013400955.1. NCBI lineage: Eukaryota > Metazoa > Chordata > Aves > Passeriformes > Petroicidae > Drymodes > Drymodes brunneopygia. Next base: position 699,868 of record VZTZ01039318.1, read on the forward strand.
TGGAATAATCTCATCCTGGCAGCACTAGACAGGCCTCACTGCTTCATCTTCCAGCAAGACAAAGACACAGAGGGCATCCAAAGACTGGAAAAGGAGGTAATGGGTTCCCCTGTGCTTTTGTCTAGCCCTTGCCTGAGTGTATAAGCCACAGTCTAGAAAATGTTTCCAGGCTATCTGTGAACAGTGATGGAGTTCTCAGTAGATGTTATTACAAGGACAGACTCAAGTAAGAAAGACCTCAGAGTTTGCGTAAGAAGTAGAAGAACAAGCTGAAATGGACTCTTTCAGTGTGTGATTTTAAGAGTTAGGGAGATGAGGACATATGCCACATGCCTTGTAGCATGGGATGTGTTCTATGCCATCATATAGCGTGCTGTGAGCAGGACTTGGAAGATTCTTTATCTGACACAGACCAAAACACAGGGACCACAAGTTTTCTACAGTTGGAGGCTGTGCCTGGAGAACAAGGCCTGATTATGAACTGAGGCACAATGATGACCTGATGCCCCCATGCCATTCCCTGGACTCAGGCTCTCTCTCTCTGATTCAGTGCTGTGGTTCACTGGCTATGCAGGGATGGCTCAGACAGAGCTCAGGAGCCTGTCTGTCTGAAGAGTGGACAGATCACATGGAGTAAACTGATTTCTGACTGAACTTCACACAGACCCTCCTAGGAACAGAGTGAGGGGCACTTATGGCAAAATGAAGCAGAAAGCAAGGAGCTGTAAGAAGAATTCAAGGAAATATAAACCACAAAGTATTTGGAAGGGAACATAAAATAAGGGAGTCCCTGAGAGAATAGAATTGTGTGCATGAAAGAAAGATCTTTCTGTTTGGAAAGCTAAAGGATTAGACTAAAGGATTCCCAGAAAGGGAAAGAAAAAAATTACTTTAAATCAAATCCCATTTTCTTACTGAGTAGAGTGCTACACTTTATTTGCAAATAGGCAGGCCTGCATTTATCTCAATCTGTTTTAAGAATTAAAAGATGTTCCAAGGTGCCAAACCTTGCCTTGCCAAATTCCAGTTTCAGGTTCAAAAGGGTAGAACTTTCCAAGAATTTCACAGAGTTACTCAGTAAAACCATAGAGAACTTGGTACCTATTGTTTTTCCACGGCACTTTGATATTTCCAACCAAATTGAGTAACACTGTCCCTGAAATTTGTTTCTTTACAGGTAGAATTATAACTTGAGGTCCAAATGGTCTTTCAAATCTAGATCAGAGGTTGAAGTGCATATATCAGAGCAGTCTTTATTATTGTATGTGCAGGTTTTTAAAATACATTTCCAGAGTTGAGTCAAAGTCTTTTCTTCCAGGGGAAAAAGAAATAAAAATATGAGAAAAAGAATGTATGAAAGGCTGTGCTTTCCTTTGCAAGTCTTACAAATATTGTCACTAGATCTAATCAGCCTAACATGCTGAGTACATGACATTTAATATAGGATTGTTTTACAACTCTTTCTCTTCATTATTCTTGCACTATCTAGCCTATTATTTCTCATATAACTGCTAAAGAATTAAGACCTCTTACCTGGCATCCACAGCCAAAAACAAAGAATGTTGACTTTAGTCATTAGTCAGTCAGTTTTTTCAGTTTTCCTTGCAGTCTTAACCACTGACATATAATTACCAGGAAAGCCAAGCAGATTATTGTTCAGTACATACAGAAACCCAAATTCAGATAAAAAATTCCTGACCCATGTAAAAAAACTGTAGTTCTGAAAGATCTACATTACCAGTAAGATGCTGAAACTGAAAGTTTAGCATCACTTCAGTGCTATTTAGATATAATTATTGGGAAATTATATGGGGGAAAAAATATTAATATCTGCTACATCTCATGGGTTGGCACTAAACACACAGGACTCCTTTAGCTCTCGGAAAGCAAAGAATAAAGACCAGGCTGTTTCTTTAAACTCTACCTGTAATCAAAAGTGAAAATTATACACATCTAGAAGACACTTCCCTTAAAATGTTCTCCTTGGCTGTCTCTCTTTCTTATTCATCAGTGCAGAGAGACAAAATTCTTAACTTTATTTGCCTTCTCTGAATTTTACCCTCATTTTTCTTCTAACTGGACAAGCCTGTGCACCAGAGCCAATGGGGCAGAACTAGTGCAACTCACCAAAGATGATACAAGTGATCTAGCAGAGTTTGCCACTGGGAATTATGTCCTGCCTCTCAGTAAATTACTACTGCATGCATTTCAGTGGTGCAGTGACACCACTGGTGACAATAAGTCTGGCTGTGTTTTCCTGTCCATCACCACACTCTAGCAAGAAACTCTTGTCACACAGAGGAGAGATGGCAGGAGAAGCTGCCCTCACCAGATAATCAAAAAAGGTGCTGAAAGTGATACACAGAACAGAGGAAGCAAAAAGCATGAAAACCTAGACACAAGGTTTCGTAAATGTTTTGTTTTTTCATGGGAATTTGATTAGATGTCAATGTGAAATAGGCAGGAAGGATCACACAGAGAGGGCTGGGAAGGTGGGCTTTGGAAGCCAAGTGAGACCAGAACAGAGAATCTGCCAGGGATGCTCCATCAGCATGGAGGTGCAAATACTCACTATCCAAAATGTGCAGAGCACCGTAGCAGTGCTCACAGCCCTGCACAGTGCCCACTGTTGCTGTTCAAGCTGCCTGGAAAATGTCACCTTCTGCTACATGCACATGTTGCCTCTCTCTGCCTCTGCTGCCAACGACCCACCATTGTAACTGACCCTGGACACCAAATATAAAAGGGTGTCTGCACTTCAGAAACCATCACTCAGGGAAAAAGAATTAAAATGTATCCTGGAAATCTTTTGAATTGACCCATCAGCTGGGCTGTGCTCTTATGTACCAAAGATCCATGCACGGGGAGGTCCTTGGCCCTTAGATAGTCTCCTTTCCACATCAGAGGAAACCAGTGGCTTGTATTTTATTGTAATGATTTCTCTAGCTTTTGGATGGCCTCATCTTTAGAGAATGTGATATACTCAGAGCACCTTCTGCTTGCTGGAAGAGGCTGGGGAGGAGGAGGTTGGGGAGCCCAACAGTAGGATTTTGTAACATTTATTTGTTCAGATAATTTACTAAGGGTTTACTAGGATAATCCCATGGAAAGATTCGCTGTTCTTTCTTATAACATAGACTGGAAGCTTAGATTTGTTTATAAAGCTCTAAAATGACCTTAGTCTGATGGAAGATACATTATTTAACAAGCTCATTGGTTAAAATAAGAAGCTGTCTAACAGCAATGAGCACTATCACTTTGTATTAACTGAAGTTCAAGCTCAGCTGCCTAGACACAAGCAAGATGCCTGCTCTCTGGTGTTCATGAGGTAAATTGGGAGGAAGAAAATGCAGATCTGAATAGGAGATATAAGGAATTTGTTTACCTGGGTCAAAAAACAAAAGAAGATATATTACAGAAAACATATGGTTGCTATTTAATTTATGCTTTATCATTTTTCATTCTGACACTAACATTGTTATGAGTGGGGCGAGAGCACTGTACATTGTACAATGTAATATAAAATGAGGGCTACCACTCCTTGCCAGAGGAAACGTGATTCAGAAACAATTTGGGGGCAATTGCAAGGTGATGTGGCACAGAGAACCAGAAGCTATTGAAATTTTAAACATCATTTCTGGACAATATAAGACTTGCTCTAAAATGACTTGTTAAAACATGAAAACGTTACTTTCCTGACCCCAGAGAATTAGAAATCTTTAAATATCAGTTCAAACAATGCCTCTTAAAGGGCACCACACTTTTTCATTGCCAGCTACCATCATTTTTAACAGTTTGTTAAGCATACCACAATGAAGAAAGATTAATGGCCAAGATATAACCCAAAAATGCAAAGGGCCACATTGAGATCTGTTACATGCAGGACATCAGTGGTGAGCCATAAACAGGGTATTTAAATAGAAACTTCAGCCTCAAAATATTCAAAAACCCCAAAATATGTGATTGAAATGGAAATTTAATGTTGGGGGGATATAGAGTAAAAGACATGAAGAATTAGAAAGACAAAGCATAAACAATACTTTATTAAGGAGAATGAAAAATGTATTAATGATAAAATACAATTTAAGATTTGAGGAAACAGTATAATTATGCATGTACTAATAAGAGGATGAAGAGATGATAAAAATATATTCACAAAAATATGCTTACAAGTATATTACTTTTGCATTTAATTAGTAAAGGAATCAACAAAACCTGTTAGTCATGTCTTAATGATATTTTCTAGAAACATACCTAATTAAAAAGTTTGGTAGAAAAGTAGTTTATGTAATGGAATTAATCTCACACAGTTGCTGCCATCTAAAATGTCATTGCCTATTTTAAAATTTCTGACATTCTTCCCTGAAAATGAAGAGTGATAGGGATTTCTGCAGAAAGAAAATTAATATATTTCTGAAGGATGAGAAGTATCCTGGAGGGTAAATACCTGAAAAAGTCCTGCCAAAAAAAAAAAAAATCTCAGTAGGCATTTCAGGATATCTTTTTTTAAGTGTATTTTTCATCTCTGAGGCCTGAAACATATTTTCATTACTAATAGTCACAAAATAAGAAGACTTAAAGAAATGGAACTTCAGGGCATAGAAAGTGAACTCTATTTGGGTGCATATTAAGGTTCTGAAAGTATTAAAGCGTAAATAAGGGTCCTGACCATATTTCAGTAACCAAAAAAATCCTTGTTTAAGACTGTTGACAGCCTTGGTTTGCCTTAATACAAACACTAATTTTAAAAGGCAAAAAATATTCTGTTTTTTCATTTGTGATATGAAAAGTATTAGAAATTATCAGAAAATATTTAGAATTAACTGAATGACAAATTATGTGTGTGCATATGGATACACATATATGATCTGTATAAGTAGAAAGCAACCTGATACATGAGGTTACACACCAGTTCAGGCAGAAATTCCAATATATTTTCTCATGCTTTCTGGTCTCCAGAAAATCATTCACTTTTGCTTTCAGGAGTTCTGTTCACTATGAAAATACTGCCAGCAGAGCTGAAGAGATGTGCCCCTGTGCTCTTGAAGGGACATTTATGGGCTGTTTGCCTGATGCTCACATTCATCATGGCCATTTAGATCTACTGTGCACAGCCTGGTGGGAGCAAAGTTGGTGTAGAAAATGCAAAATCAACTGCTTTTTTTCCCCCTGCAAACCAAACTGGCAAGGTGAGACCCTGTTTGACTCAGATTTATGGCTTAAGGGAAACAGTTTAAACTACAACAAACACTGAAATTCTGCTCTCCTTGATTTCAACGTCTTTGAATATGGGCATCATTATTGTAGCTATTTTTATTTTCATATGCACAGTATAACTTTATCCATGACCACAAAAGTCTTAAAAGTTTGTACAGATGTTGATGAAATTATTTCAGTAAACTTAATGGCAGAAAAACTACAGTAATGGTTTATTAAACCTGATATAGTCATCAGGCTTAACATTATGGAATATCTATAAATAATGTCTGAAGAGTTGATACTTAAATAATAACCTTTTAGTGAAGGCCAAATCATTTATTAGAAGTTATTATTGACTGGCCAGATCAATAACACCTACTAATGTGCCTGTAACCATCCATAACAAATACTACTAAAGTATATAATACATTTCTAATATCTAGTATTCACTTACTAACCTCTGTACAAACCATTTATTTGAAGCCTTAATATAATGTTTTATTACTGTATTAGTGATTTAATTTGTCGTGCTTCTGTGGTTAATTTACTGTATAAATCTTGTATCTGATCCTACAGCCTACATTACAGAGGAATCCTCTGAGAAGTCATAAAAGAGAAGTTAGGAAGAGAGGCAATTGTTGGTTTGAGTCTCTTATTTTCTCACCTGAAATGTTTCGTGTGTAATTTCTATCTTTGTCAACAGGCTGACATTTTGAAGAGATTTTTAAAGAAACTATTCTGAAAGCTACAAATTGCCCTTCAGAAACAGATGAATGAAAGCAATGTTGGCTCTTCATGGTCCTTGCACCCTGGAGGAGCTGGAGTCCTGGCTTTGTGTCACTGCCAGTGCAGACTACCATCAAGTCAGTAATAAGCAACTGGCTGGTGGGTATTTCTGAGAAGAAAATGACTTTTTCAGATTTGAGGAGACTTGGAAGTCTGCTGACAAAGCTCCAAACCGAGGGAAACTGATTTTAAAAAGTAAGGAAAACAGTCTGGCAAGTTCAAATGCATTGGCGTATCCAATGTATTTGCCAAACATCTCATCTGGGGCTTGGGAAAAGGGGTGCATAAGTCAGAAATTTTGTTTGTGACACTGAAGTCAAAATGTGCTTCTAGATGCATTTTCAGCACCCATCTTGCTTTACATCTTTGGGTCTTCCTTGTACTTCATTATCAGAGGCTGGTGCCTCTGCTGAGGTTTCTTGGTGCAACAAATCAGTATATGTTGACAAAATAATTCAAAATTGGTTCACCCATTTCCTGCTGCCTTCTCCCTCTTTTCTGTAGTACAACTGAAGGTTACAAAGTTATCTGGGATATAAAATACTCTTATTCAGCTTTCCTCTCAGCTGTTTTGAAGCAAATCCATAACCTTTTGCAGGAAGAGAAGCAGGGGCTGCAACTTCAGCCTCTTCATGCAACCCCATAACCTCAGAGTATTGAGTTGTTCTAGCCTCTTCTCTGTGACCCAGAGATTGACTAAAATCTTTTCAAAGCAGCCACTTTAGAAGAGTCTGTAACCCCTTGGCTGAGGTACCTCTGCAGGAGATGAAGAAAAATGCAGTGGGAGTCCTGCTAGAATTCAGGAAAACCTCTGATTTTCGCTCAAATCCAAATATTCTAAGTAAATCCCCCTAGTGCTAGGGAGAAGTTGGTAGAGAAATGAAAGAAAAGGAAAGCTGTTAATTTATAATTTTAAAATTAGGAGTCCAAAGGGGTAGTTGCAAAGAAATGTTATGATTGGAAAATCCCATTCTGTGGAACTTTGGAAAATGTTGTCCACTGTCTTATTTGTTTGATTTCTGCAAATGATTAAATATCATCCAGAGAAGATGACTACCATAACTACAGTAGCAAATAATACTGATATGATAAATTATACATTTTTTTAGAAACTGAAAAAAATGAAACAAAACAAAGTTTGTTTTCTATGTTGTGTAACTCTGATTTACCAAATTGTCAGTTTCCACATATCTTTCTTCCTGCAGACCAATAAAAGCCCAACTGATTTAAACTAGGTTATTAAACATTTGTATGTTTTTGGATTTGAATACATTAACATAATAGAATAATGGATTGTAAGTAGTTCATCAGTAAATAATCCACAATTATGGAGTTTGCAGACTGATTGAAAATAAATAGCAGCATATTGTATAATTAAGCCATAATCAAATGTCTCTCTATATACAAATGATAAAGTGTCCCCTTGGGCCGTGGCCATGTGCTGAGGGTTTTATTTAGTTCAATAGCAAAAGCCTTTCTGTGCCAAGTTTACACAAAAGAAAAGTTAGTGAATTGCTAGGAATAAAGTTGACTGATCTTTCCATACAGTGTAATAATTAGAGCCAGCATTACTCTGTGACTCTGTGCACATTTTGGATATAGACTTTTGCAACAGCTAGCACGATTAACCCTCACTGTTACTCAGCAGTTGCTTTCCCTGGCCAAATAAATGCTAGATTTTGGGGTGTATACAAAGCCAGTAACATTTCAATTTAATTATGCTTCATATTTCATTAGTAATACCATTCAACTTCACTTTCAATAAAGAAAGTTGAATTTCCTACATTTTAAAGTAATCTCAAAAATGATGGGTTTGAGATTCTTGGCAGAATTCAGTGTGGGTCCTGAGTTCTGTCTGAGACTCTGAAGTGATGGGTTTGGACATGTAAGAAGATATAGGAGTTCATTGTTTCTGTTTACAAGGCTAGAAACTGGTCAGGAATATTTTAAAGCAAGAATCATTGCTTTTCCAGTGTAGCTTTTCACTTAGAAAATCATGTGGTGGAAGGAAAGAGTTCATTACCTTTCCTCTGGAAGATGTTTTACATTTAAAAGTGAGAATATTTAGCAGAACACTTAAAATTATTAGAAAATTTTGAAACAGGGAAAAAGTATATCAACAAGAAGGATATGCATCAGAAACTATCCTCTTTCAAAAGAAGTCTAAATGCAAGTAGATGAATGTCACTGAAAGGGCTGTCATTTGCAGCCTCAGTCAGCTGCTAAAAATTCTGCTATACCTGTGTTTAATCTGAATGAGGATAAACAGGGATAAACACATTATTTTTGTTGCTGCAGGAAGCACTACTGCCTCATATTGGATCTGTGTAAATATCCTTTGCTTATCCCTTTCCATGCTGTGTGCCCAGGTACCACCCCTCAGAAAGCAATGCTGCCTTCTGACAATCTGAATTTTAAACAGCCCATAGCTCTAGAAAAATTAGTCCTGGGACTAATGCAGCTGCAGGTGGTTTTTCAGGATTTGACCCACTGTGTAAATTATAACCTTGGAGTGGTTCTTTGAAAGTTAGAACTCATACAGTGTTGGACAGAGTTTGATAAAGCTTTGAGCAGCTCTGGGAGTCACAGTCCCTCTGGGGCTGTTATCTCAGTGCTGAAAACCAGTATATCCAGGAAAAAACACTCAAGGCAAACTCCTACAGTCTTAGGCTGTACCCATAGCAGTGTTACACAGCACTGCTTTACAGCCCCTTCTCAGCTTTGATGCCTCTTTCAGTAATCACATCACAATTCTGCAGTCTGACTTTGTAAGGGGGAGAAGACAAACTTGTTCAAGGGACTCTTGGAAATGACAGCATGGTTTCTTCTGTTTTTGAATTCAACACTTTGCTTTGTGCTGTGAAACTCCTGTACTACAAAGCTCCCTCACTGTTTAATGCATGATGTTGAACCCTATGCTCTGTATTGACTTCTTGAAGTTTATTAATTTCTCATCTCTTAGTACCTTAAAACACATTGCTGGGATTTCAGATGGACTTTCACTGAAACAGTTAATTTGCCAGAGTGAACCAGGCCTGCACCTATATTTTTCTTATAAATGGTTATAAAAATTAAACACAGTGGATGCTTCTGTTGTAGTCAAAGCTTTGAAATAGGTAGCAACTCATCTTATGTGCTACCTTACTTGTTCAGCATTGTTCACGGCCACATGAATAATTTACTTGGAGGGAAGCCAGATGAAAGCCAGAAAATTAGAGCTAGGCTACTCTGAGGTAAGTGAATATGTGGATTTTTTTTTTCCTCCAGTTAATGTGATCTCACTTGTCCCCTAATAAAAGTTCATGAGAGGCTGGAATATAAATATTACAGAGCAGCTGCTGTGAGTTTAATCCACGTTCCATTAATGAAGACATTTTACTCCTAGTGCTGGATCAGAATCTGACATATTGTTTTCTTGCATTCCGTGCTCTACACCTGCAAGGTTTTTGATTAAAAATATGTGATATGCTTTAGATAAACTGTTTTCTAAGACTAATTTTGGAATAGTTATACAATTGTGAAATAAGTATAGCTGTGGAAAAACAAACTACTGGATTGTGCTCTGACTGAAGACTGAAGGGTGAGGGCTTTGCAGGCCGAGTATAAATATACTACCAGGCCTAAAAGAAACAAAGTATAACACACAGCACTATATGAGAGACAGGAAGGCACACAACCCAAGAAGCAACAACTTACTCAAGACCTTCTTTCACCTCCTTTAAATCTTGGAAATGCATATCATTCCAACTGAATTTATTTCCCAAGGTGCTGAGCAAGACTTGGTCTTATTTGAATCAGCTCTTGTACCACCTATATCCTTCTCTTCAAACAAATCTGAAAAATAAAAGAACACCCCCAATCCTCTTAATACTGGGAGAGGGAATTCAGAAAGGGGGAAACAAGTTATCATGGTTTAATTTGCAGAATAAGCCAAAAAGAAAAAAAATAAAAAAAGAAGGTCCCTGATAAATGAGAAATAGTCCCATTATGTTATTATTCTGTTACCTAAGAAACTATCTTCAAAACAGAAGCCCTCATAAATACTCTGGAGATGCATCAGACACTTTTCCCTGCTGTATGACATTGTGTATATGGTTTGGCAGGAGTTCATCGTGTAGAAGATAAACTAGCACATAGTGCCAGGATTCTATTACTCTTGACCCTGACCTTTGGCTGCATGCTGTTTCCAGTTGCACTCCATCTTTGAAAAAAAGACAGCGACCATTTTTTTACCCTTTCTTTTTTAACTTCTGTTTTTAAACTTCTTTACCATAATCTACCCTTTGTCTGATACATATTTGTAAAACAAGTTTTCTGATCTCCTTCTTCTCTCTCTTTTTTTAACTTCTGTTTTTCATTCCTTAAACCAGCAGTAGTGCTCCTGCCAAAGTTGGCTCTCCCATTAAGACTTCTCTTTTTTTTCCTCTCTAAACAGTAACTACCTCAATAATGTAGAAGAGTATAATGTGTTCTAGCCACAGAGAAAATACATTCTTGGAAATGGTTTGCTTTTCTATGCTATATTTACTATTCTGTGAATCCAATATATCAATTTATTGTTATTAACTAAACGTGTTAGTAGTAAATTCTTGGGAAAGGAGGTGTTATTTTCATTGATACAGAATCAACGTTCAGAGCTGTCAACTCTACACAGAGAAGTGTAGAACTACATAGGGCCTGTGAAATATTTAATTATGATCTCTTCCTACAAAATTATGATCTCTATCAAAAGTCCAAAAGTACTGCATAAGGTTGTGGTAATTTGCAAAGCACTTTGATACAGAGCTACAATGTAAGTACTTGGTAAACTACAGAGATTAGATTAGGCCACAGGAAAGCAGAGGGATATTCTTGAAAGTTTATAAGGCTGCCTTCTGTGCTTCTGCTAGTTCAGGCAAAACTCCTAGTGAGGTCACTGGGAATTCTGTTTGTATTAAGCAGGACAAAATTAGGTCTCTGTTTTCCCAGTAGGGATCAGGCTAACTGCCATGGATGAAAATGTTTTCAAATAGAAAGCAAAATAAACTTTTTTTTTTAACCACCTCTGGCTGTCTGGAGTGGACTTTTAAAAAATTAAATCCTGGTAAATCCAATGGCTTTTCATTATGTGAATATTGCAGTGATCAGAGTATACCCCATTGTTTATGCAACTTTTAATAACAAAACAGAAAAAGAAATTACAAGAAACCTCCCAGACAAGGGATTTCTTATAGAGGATAAGTGAGAGATAATCAGTGAAACTTCACATAAATGCTATACTTGCAAGAGCAGAAAAATTTAGAAACTAAATGTATCATAACTTGACAAAAGTCTCTGGTGCATTAAAGGCAACAAAGATGTGTTGCAATACAGCTTTCCTAAATGTTTAGCTTACTTTAGAAAAAGAAAATGTTAACACTGTAATTATAAACTGTTAATACTGGTTTGTATTTGGGGGCCAGGACTGAAAATGATATAAACAAACTGTTGTTACAGAAATTTCTTCTTTAGTTAACTCTTTCATTCTACCTGTATTTAACAGAAAGTGTGATGTGATAAAAAGGAAGAAGTTGAATACCTGAAGGGAATAAAGCCCAAGTTCCCTGAGATTCACCTCAAGTCTTAGTTTATGCACTTGATGGTTGTTTGCATTGCAGTCAAAACTAAAATTTGATTTTAATGGAAAGTTAAATTTTCATAATCTCTGTTAACAGGGATTTTCCAATTAAAACTAAGAAGTTATAATTGGAAAAAGGCCCTGATTTTATTTAATACTGTCAAAAACTTACTTACCAGAGATACTTATGTTTAAACTTCACAGTTATACAGCTTAATCCATAGGAAAATTTTTAGGAATTCCAAAAATTATATTAGATAATGAAAAATACTAGAAACAGGACTTCAGGGTTACCTGCTTCCCCCAAACTGTTACACCAAGGCTATTTGAACAGAAGGTAACAAGGGAAGCAATATCTAGGCCCATTTGTCAGCCTGGAAGCCAATTGACATGGCCTGGCCACAATCACACTAATAAATTCCTTTACATTATGGAACAGGGTGGCTGCATCCAAACCTCCCCCTGGGAATGGTCCTTTGGCATGTGCTAGTTCCCAGACAGATAGTGCAATTTGACATGAGCCAAAAGGGCACCAGGGAATAGATTAACAATTTAACCATACAGATAGCAATTCTTGGGCTGCTGCCCTGGTCCTGTCCACTCCAATAATACAATTATGGTCAAAGATTCTGGGTCCAAGATGTTTTACATACCTACTTTCAAAATGGAAAACCTCAGAATGACTACACTGTGTGGAGGTATAGCAGACATTAGAGAAAATAACACTCCTGTATTTCATTATGCAGTTAGAAACACCCCAAAAACTTTTACTTCCAAGCAACATAGAATTTTATGAAGAATTTGCTCTCCCAGATTCTCTATTCTCTCTTCTTGTCCAAGAAGTCTTGATAAAATCTGATCTTCAAGCCAAAAAGACAAGGATTTTTAACCAAGGCTTTAATAAGACATCCTAAAATGTATCCAGTTCACATGAAAGGAAACTGAAGGAATATCTAGCCTGAGCTCTTCAGGATTGTGGGGATTACCTAGATGACTCCATTTCTATCACTGTTTGGAGTAACACTGTGACTGGACAGTAAAGTGCAAGGAAAAGCTGACAAAGGCAGTAAGTTTTCATGTGAAAGAAGACCTATCTACCTATTCACACTAATTAATACATTGTCATGTAGAAGGAAGTATGCAAAAACTCTTTTTTTTTTTTTTTTTAGTTCAAAGCAACTTTTCTCTGCTGCTGCTGCTGCTGTTGCTATCACTTGATTCTCTTATTTAAGTTTCAAGGCTGATTAAGTAAATTTTAGTCTATGCTGTTATAAAAGGCTTTACTGCTCTTTTTTACCTTTTCCCCAATTATGTGGTCATGTCCTCTTCCTTGTTCTTGGCAGTACACAGTTGTTTGGCTTAGGAAGCTCATCCAAAAGTCTTTGTAGTCCCATGAGTAACTGCACATGCAGAAAAGCTAGAAAACATGACCATTTCTGAAAAATTGACAGCACTGGACATGCATAACCCACAAAGAATAAAAAAAAGATGTGAGAAGGAAACATACTAGCTATATTCAAACCTAATACAGGCTTCTGCAGAGAAGAAAGGAATCTGTTTTCTGAGCCAGGAGGGGATAGAACAAAAACTAATGGTCTTACATTGCTGCAAAGGTGATTAAAGTTAAATACTAGGAAAATCATTCCAGCAGTACAGATAGTGAAGGACTGGAACACATTGCTTAAGGGGAGTGTGGAATTACCATCATTACAAGTCTTTAAAACAGCTGTTTTTCCAACAGCTGTCCACAACGTCCTTAGCAGAGCCAGGTCTGCCTTGGGGCAGTGCAAAGTACCACATGACCTCTCAAAATCCCGTTTCAGTTCCATTTCTGTGACTGCATGATTGGCTTCAACAAGTTGTTAATCCATGGCCCGCCACATTACATGATAAGTAGAAGTTAAGGAAAGAGTCACCATCCAAAAGAAATATTAGCTTGTTTTCTACGAAACCTAACCCTGATTTGCCTGATTTCATCACACAAGGCCTGAGTGGGAGAAGAGAGACTGAGTCATAGGATGCAGGAGTGAGTTGTGCCTGTGACTGGAACAGTTCTCTTTCTGAGAACTACAGATTCTTGTGCTTCATTTTCCTTCTTCATAATAATTCTTTCATAGAATGTGAAATGACTTACGACTAATGACTGTGATTCTCCAGATGGAAACCTTTGCAGAAATATTATGCCATTACTGTTCTCTCTTGTTGACTGACTTCTGTCCAAAGCAGTCAGTGAAAATGGTATCTAAACCCAAATACTTCAGGTAGGCATATGATGTCTTCCTCTAGAGGCTTTCTAAAGTACTTATCAAAGAACTGTTTCTGCTAGCAAGTTAGGGAACTCGAGTTTTCAGGAGCAGTTTTTCTCTAATCTTCAATAGCAGTAGTAAATTAAATATGCCAGGGGCTGCTCTCTGGCCTCCAAGTCAAAAGTCAATGCCAGGCTTCCTCCACACTATTAAATTACTTGACCCTGCAAAAACCCTTTCTGAAGAGTTCCTGATAAATTCTGAGTTGTAGTAGAAATTGTTCTGAAATGTGTTGATTGACCTTGTTGAAAAATCAAACCGGAGAATTAATGGTGTAGCTGCTGAAATTTCAGTGGCTGGGAGTATTCACCAGTTGTATTTAAGTTACTAGTATGGAGGGCACATAATGGCTAAAAATTTGGTGGAAGCTAGATAAAGTTAGATTGAATTCTACCATGAAGTGTGTTAAGTATGTAGAGAATCAGAGAACATTTTAATAGAGAAACACAGAATCACAGAATGGTTTAGGTTAGAAGGGACCTTAAAGATAATTTAGTTACAATCCCCTGTCATGGACAGGGACATTTTCCACTAGATCAGGTTACTCCGAGCCTCATCCATCCTTGAACACTTCCAGGGATTGGAGTCCATAATCTTCCATAATCTCTCTGTGCAACCTGTTCCACTGCCTCACCACCCTTCTAGTAAAGAACTTCTTCCTAATATCTAATCTAAACCTACTGTCTTTCAGCTCAAGGCCATTCTCCCTTTTTCTGTCACTCCATACCCTATAAAAAAGTGTCCCTATCCATGTCTCCTGTAGCCCCTTTAGGTACTGGATGGTGATGTAAGGGCTCCCAGGAGCCTTCTCCAGGCTGAACAATCCCAACTTTCAGCCTGTCTTCACAGGAGAGGTGCTTCAGCCCTGTGATCAATTTAGTGACCTCCTCTGTGCTGATTCCAGCAGATCCATGTCTTTCTTGTGGCCCCACAGCCAGACACAGTAATTCAGATGGAGTCCAGGTATGAAAAATACCTTTTCCTTCTCTCCTGTTCCTATGGCTTCATGTGTTTGGACAATATTCACTGTTTTGGTAAGCTGGAGATACTCATTATAGCTTTCAAGAAGAGACTCATTAGCCTGCTGCTGAAGAAGTGTTCACCTCAGTGATAAGGGGCTTTGCAGGAGGCAGTTGAGTACATAGGGAGGAAGGTTCTAAGAAGACTGATAAATTCCTGCAGATGCAGCTGTAAAGATAATCTTGGTTCAGCCATAAAAACCCTGTTAAAATTGCACAAGCTCCTGAAATTTTCCTTTTCTCAGATAGATTATCTGTGCCATGGTGGATTCCAGGGGCATAACCCCCAAGTTTATCTGAGAAACATACTTCCAAAACGTTCTTCAGTACATCAGCAGGGTGTGCAAATAAAAGAATTCACATAAAACCAGGCAGATCTTCAGGAGATACCTGCTCCTCAGGTAAATACTGCAGTCTCACACTCGTTAGGGGATGAGTCAAAAGAGAAGCATCTGGGAAACTGATACAGCAAGAGTAATTAAATGTGAAACTATTCCAAGAACTCAATTTAATATTTAGGGCTATTATTTAGTATATTTAAGAAACTAGAAAAGTATTTACTTATCAAATATTTTTGGCACAGAAACAAAGTGAAGGATATCTAAAGGGCTCAGTTATGGTGGAAAGAGAATTTAAGGACAATAGGAAAAAAGCAAATCAAATTGGACCATTTGTATTTGGCTACAGAAAGAGCTAAGGCAACAAGATAAAAAGACAGCAAGAGGTACCAGGTTGAGAACTTGGTGTTATGATTGTGTAGGCAATATTCCCAGGACAGCTGTGAGGGAAAGAAGGCCCCAGGAGAGCAATCACAGGGAATTACCCATTTATAGAGACAGTTTTGTTTTAGGGAGTATTGCATGGTAGAAATGATTGATACATGTTTCATTTATTTACAAGTGCCATGGTAACCCAAACAAGTTTTGGTCTCTGTGTTCTGGGCACTAAGGGTAGATGAGGCTGCCCACACCCCAAGAAGCAAACAGACCATTCAAATGAGGTAGGTTTAGATTCAGCTGGAAAAGTGATCTCAGCATGACAGGAAGCATCCCCAAACCACAGAGCTTCATCAATCTGAGCTTGCCTTAGCTTCAGGACAGAGCAGTGTCTCAAACTCAAATATACACTTCCTTAGCTATAAGAACACGTGATACTGGAATAATTTTGGTCTTTAAAACAAGAATATGGCCAGCACACACAGCTGGAAGTTCATCACTGGTGCTTTGAGCTAGGTACTACCTCTTGCAAGGCTGTGCTGTGAAGATCCCATGAAGAATCACAGAGAAACTTCCGAAGAAAGCTTGTTCTGTACATCCACCAGACAGCAGACCTATGAAACGTCTCCCCAAAGGTTGACATAGGTGCAAAACCTTACATGGGCTCAAGGGGAAATTGAACAAGAACACAGAAAAGAAATACACTGAGGATTAGTGACTCACATGCAGGAAATACACTAAAAATAGTTGGAATCTGAGAGAGTATTTGGGATTGCTTTTGCACCTCTTTAGGTGTTCCCTTATCCAGTGTTACAATTGATGCTTTTTTCCTGGTCTTAGGAAATAAAAGCTCAGACACGGTTAGAGGGTTGGGGGTCATTTACCTCAGAATTTTAATAGGATCCCACTGGATGCATCCCTTCACCCAGGTGACACACATTGCAATGTTCTCCCACCCCCCAGTCGAGTACACAATTAAAGACCTTACTCATTAGCATATCTAACAAGAGGGCCCAATAAGGGGACTGGGGTGGGCTAACTTCTAGTTTACAGAATCTATCCTGCTAGGGGACCTTGAGTGCTTATGACAATAGAATGTTTGGTCTTCTAACTCTACAGTTCTGGGGTGTTTGGTCTCCCGGCCTAATGGACACCAAGAAGCCAGGCTAAGTTATCACACCTAAAGCATCACAAGTATGCATGCTAATACATGTGGGTATAGAGAGCTGTGTAAAAAGTATTTAGGAGAAAAAGCAAAAAATCCTTCAGGCATCACAATGGTATAACTGCTCTTACAATCTTGTGTGCTGGAGCAGCAGCTGAGGAACATCCTGATTCATACATGGATTATGTCCAAGGTGCACATGTCTTGGTCTTGTGTAACAGAGACCACATGGCTCCACATGAAGCAAGAGCATGTCAGTCTCCTTCTTTTCCTTTTCTTTCACCCCTCCTCCTCAGCAATACTGTGGAAGCAGCTGTTTATGTTAGTCCTCCTTGGGCCAAAGAATGAATGATGTCTGCATTAGTTTGAAGGAATCCCTCTTTGAAGGAATTCCTCTTTGAACTGCTTTTTGAGTTCCTACATAAAGGTCATTCATTCTTGCACAGAAAGCAGAAGAACCAAAGTTTATGGATGTATATCAGAGTATTAACATTAAAGTCGAGATTGATATTTACTGCTTGTTTTTGAATGTCAAGAAATAAAGCTGGAGCTCTGGAAACTACTCTCGTAGGTATTGGTTAAATGGAAGCGTAAAGGAGTCATATTGAACTAATTCATCATGTGCACTCCATTTTCCTACTATTTCCTAAAATTTTCAAGTTTATTCCTATGCTGAGAAAAAGGAATAAAGCAGCATACTGTCATGGAAAAAATAACACTGTTGCTAAAGGAGTAGTGATAAGAAGATCATTTGGTAGAAGCAAACAGCAGCACATAGAACTGCCACTTTGGACAAACACCAGCTGCTCTGCTTAGACTTCAGCCAAGCACCAAGGGGTACTATACCCTCTATTGTCCAAGAAGTTTTTACTTTCAAATAATCTAAAATACAACAACTTTTGCCTATTTTTCATGAGTATATATAAATTTATATAGATGCATATATATATATTTATATTCCAGCACACACATACAGACATAGACACAGACAAATACATATTTTTACAACTATCTATCTAGGAATAACTACTGTGTATATTAAGCTTACTGAGGTATGTGTTAGGAAGGTAGAAATTAGTAATTTTTATAATACACTATAACCCAGACTATGAGGAGGCAAAAGTATAGTTTAGAGTTAGCTGAGGTTTGAAAAAATGTGGGTTAGACAAAGACTGCTACAGACAAAACACCAGAAACTATCTATTTTTCAGGTTTCCATCAACCTTAGAAAAGATTCTGCAGCATCAACTTTTTCATTTCTTCCAGCTTTTTTGCTCTTCTTCACAGCATGACTGGTCATTTTCAGAATATCGCTGGCCTATTAGGCAGAACTGCACCTGTGTATATGAATAAAGTTTTAGGTACTTGTTATGGAGATAATTCAGAGCATTATAAAAGTTTTAAACTTAGCAAGCCATGTTAAGTCTCAAGTTTGATCTTATCTTGGCTTCCCTTTGTCTGTGTGTGCATTTATGTGTCCTCTTATATTTACGCATTCTATTCATATGCCTTTTAAAATTTGTTCATGCTAGATGTTTGGATAATACTGCATGTCCTTGAAAGATATAATCAAATCACAAAGAAGTGTCTTTTTTAAAGGATTTTACTATTAATGGAAATCCAGAGAGAAATATATATTCTTACAATCTTCTAAATGCAGTTGGGCAAACAGGTTCAATAGAACTCATGTTCTTCTTCCAATTCAATTTGAATCCAGCTATAATCAGTAGATCACAAAAGTTTTATATATGTATGTGTGTGGGGGTATGTATAAAATGCACAAGTCAGTTTAAACACAGAACATATTTTTAAAATTAAGTCTTAATTTCCAGCTCCATATTTACTAAAATAAATAAAGTCTACAGTATGAATATATAAGTACAGCTTGAAATCATGGAAATAAGTTTGACTTAAATGAAAGCTCAAGTTCACATATTTTCCAGCCTATACCTGGAAAATATCACCTTTTATTGCAACTTATCTGTAAGGGCTGGTTTATAAGAATTAATGCAAATAATAAGAGTGAAAGTAAGATTAAATCACCAAGATTTCCCTCCACATGAAAATGTTCAGATTTTTCAGACCCATGTACTATTATTGTCCATGAGCCTGGAAACAAACCCTGATATAAACACAGAATCCAAACCACAGAACATGACTTGTTTAAAAAGTTAAATTCTGTGAAGTAAGGCAGGAAACGAGATTTATCCTTCTGGGATTTTTTTGGCATGAGCAAGGAACTAGGCATGCTCAGTGCATGTCATATCCTTCATCTATCACTGTTCTCTGAAGTAAATCAATTTTTTTTTTAAACTCTAACCAAGGGAAGGCAACACAACCACCATCTGAAATGTGTAGAAATCCTTCTGTTTGACATGGCATTAAACAGAAGAAGGCAAATTACAGTGTGTTGCCTTAAGGATTATTGTTGCACATTTTGTGCCTTCTGGCTGTGGCAGTATTTGTTCCTCCACATGAAATTAGCTGGGCCCAAGCCATTTTGCAACACTGTAAAAATAAATTGCTGCACTTGATAAGTGAATGTTAAACTTGTCACTCTAAGCTAAATGCAAATTGTTTTTAGTGTCTTCAGGATGAATTGGCAGTCTCTGATAGGAGCTCTGCAGAAGGTCAGCTTTGTCCCTTTGAAGCCAAGTTTAGGTTGCTGCTCAGGAACCAGAACAAACACTCCTGCTCATGAGAAGGAATATTTCCAACACAGTCCAAAGCTTCCAGATTAGACAACATCAAGTAAAAAATCTGGGATCACGCTAACACTTCTATTACATCATGTTACACTTGTAGGACAATACTATCCAAACATCAAGATGACCTGAAGTGGTTGCTTAGGAGACTGGAGAGGAGGGATGTCCTACAATAAGGAAAAATATGGGGAAGAGGATCCCTTATTGGCCAGTTTTCTTGTGTAGTCAGAAGTACTTGCTCTTGCAAACCATCCTTGGTACCAGCCTCTCAGGGCTGCTCAGCCCAAACTGAATGCTGTATCTTCCTTCTAACACCTGCAGGATTGTAGCAAGAAGGAAATGATGGTGTAAACCACCACCTTTATTTGGGTGAAATTTTAGAATTAGGTCCTTTATATACACAGCTTGTTTGGCATGCACTACATCTAGAATTCAATGGCCTTTTTCTCATGCAGACTTATAGATCTGGGAATCTGTCAGTCAGTCAGTCAACTTTTCTGTTGGAAAGTCCCACTTCATGAAGTCAGCACATCTCTTGGGGAATGTGGCATTTTGCTAAAATAAGAAATGGTTTATTTTTACCGGGAAAAACTGAAACAATGTATTCCTTATTACTCACCTCAGGATGCCTGCACAGAGACAGTTCAACTGACCTGCAATCCCGGGCAGGCTGCTGGAAGGAAAGTTCAGGGCTGGAGGAGTCAGCTTCAGCATTCCCCATGCTGTGCCTCCATCCAGATACTCCTGCAGGATCTGGAATGGAGCAAATGGTTCCTCACATGTGTGTGGAAGACCCTGGTCAGAACTTCAAGTACCCCTGGCAATCTTTCCCCAGGTTTGTCAAATAGGGGGAAAAAAGTACTACTCCATTTCTATTTTTAAAGGAAGCTTCCTGAAAACATTGTGAGCAAGAAAAAAAAATACTTGAAACATTTCTGCCTATTTATTATTAAGTAATTAATAAAATAATGCCAAATAGTAGATTTGAGAATGATTCAAGAAAAGAGAGGCAAAAGAAGATGGTGGTTGGGATATTGCTCTTCAGCTCCAGTTTTTCAGATGGGTTCCTCTTTTCTCAGTGGTTTTGTAAACTAGTAGGAGCAATGAGAAATTTTTACCTTCTGTAGAGAGCACAGAGAAATTGAAAGATTTCCAACACGTGCTTATTACAAGGCAATGTAGCCTTACTAGTGGTCTCAAGTGGCCTGAAGGGGTGAGACAGTAGTTTAGAAACTCAGCCCCTGTAGTCCCTGGTCCCTCTCTTCCAGGGCTGCAGCTACAGATGCTTGCTCCAGCAGAGGCTTTTGTGATAATGGACAACTCCTCTGGGACCTGGATTAAGCCCAAGATTAAGTCACTATAGCAACAAGTTTTACGGAGTTGTTGCCAGTAAATATTATGGTAATTGGTTACTGAAATCTAGGGTAAGTCATTATTCATGGCCTCAGTATCAAATATAATGAAGAAACATATTTAATGGTGACTTTTCTAGACCAGTCCTTGCAAGTTTCTTCAGGCAGTTGACAGAATTTTAAAGCACATAATTAAATATGAACAACAGAGATCTGTAATACAGTGAAAATGCACAATTTGACTTAAAGTTATAATGGCACTCCAAGATATTTTTGGGGGTTTAAAGTGGAAACCTTGCCAAGCAAAAGGACAAGAGATATCCTGGAGGTTTAAAATAGATTTTTCTAAGAAGGCAGAGATAATAATAAGATAAACCAATTATGTAAGCTTGATGAGCTTGTCCACTGAAGCACTATTACATATTACCTCTCTGCCTCACTTTGCTTAGAACTCACGCAGCAAAGGCTCAGAGAGGTAATTTAATAAATCTTTTCACCCTTTTCACCATTCCTTCTTTTTAATTTTTTCCTTCTTCCTCTACCTCCCTTCCCCTCCTGAGACACAGCATCCCTTACTTTCAAATTACTCCTGCTGCAAGTACCAAAAAACTGGTACGTGATCAGCTGCAGCTTCTAGATAAGAGCTTTCAATTATGGTGAAAATGAAGAAACTTTTAAAATTTATAAAATTATTCTGGAATTGCTATTCTCACTAAACTTCCAATTAACATTCAATCAAGTATATAATTTCATTTATCTTAGAAATTATTTCTGAAATATTTTGCTGAGG
Organism: Drymodes brunneopygia; assembly: GCA_013400955.1. Classification (NCBI taxonomy): domain Eukaryota; kingdom Metazoa; phylum Chordata; class Aves; order Passeriformes; family Petroicidae; genus Drymodes; species Drymodes brunneopygia. The sequence goes on from VZTZ01039318.1 coordinate 721,502, forward strand.
TAACTCTGGGTGTTTAACAGCAAAATTTGGATCAGGTATTGTCTTTTGATTGATATTCTTTGCAAGGGAAATACTTTATTGTACTTCATACTAATATAAGTTTAGTAGTGGAAAGGGGCTTTTGCTTCACTGCCCTTATGATAGAGAACTGAAACCAGTATTGCCAAACAAACATATCAGGACAGCCTGAGAAAGCACCACAGAAACTGTGAAATATAGAAAACTAAAATACAGGCAAACATAAACTAATACATTCTGGGTTATTTTTCTTTGTCTCTTAATTTCCAAGATATCACAGCACACACAGGTTACTAAATGAAAATTTTCCTTGCTATAAGAATCAAAGAATCTGTTGTGGTGGTTTGTGTCCCTAAAACCCTTTTCCCTAAAACCCCTACCCTCTTAGGAAGCCTTGGAAGGAGCCCAAGGGCAGGGACCCCAGGGGTGGAGTCTCTGATGGCATGCCCCAGAAGGGCTGAGCTTCCAGGGGGCTGGCTCCCCTTCCCCTATTTGCCCTACCACCTGCCACTCTCCTTCCGCTCTCCTCCCTGTGCTAGAAGGTTCTGTTGTATTCTATGTATTGTTGGTTTACTCCCATGTCATTCATCCTCACTCCTCCCTCTCCCCTTCCTTAGTGGTGTATTAACCATGGACCCTCCCTAATTTCTCCCCTGGACCCTCACGTTATTGGCTATCTGGTTATGTTATAAGCTGATGTCGAGGGCTCTTCTGGGCTCTTGGTCCCTGAGCTCCCTCAGTGCAGGCACCAATAAACCTCACTGAATGCTCACACCTTGAGCCCCTCTCTTTCCTTCCTTCGGCGTCCTGCTGGCTCCAATCTACCCTTTACCCTAAGCCTAATGCCCAGCTATCCACCGGCGGGGTCACACCTGAACCCCCCTGGTGCCACCACCCCTCGAAGCGGTCAGGGGCACTGGGGTTGCGCCAGCTCTGGATTCCCTTACATCCGGGCAGGCATTCCAAGTTGAGCATGAGCAGCAACAAGAATCATCGAGTGCTCTGGGTTGGAAGGGACCTTCGAGATCATCTACTTCCAACTTCTGCAGAGGACACCTACTAATCCAGGTGGCTCCAAACCCCATCCAACCCAGCCTTGAACATTTCCAAGGATGGGGCATCTACTACCTCTCTGGGCAACCTATACCAGTGTTCTGTCAGTCTCACTGCTAAAAGCTTCTTCTGTGTATCTAATCTAAACTGACTCTCCTTTGCTTTTCAAACATTATGCCTTGTCCTATTGCTACAGGCCATTCTAAAAAAATCTGTCCTTGCCTTTCTTACAGTCCCCTTTTTAGGCACTGGAAGGTGATACAAGTTCTTCACAGAGCCTTCTCTTCTCCAGTCTGAACAGCCCCAACTCTCTCAGCTTCACAGCAGAGCTGTTCCATCCTCTGACCATCTTTGTGGCCTCCTCTGGACTCACTCCAACATGTCCAGAGGATATTATGTTGGGCACCCCAGAGCTGGATGCAGTGCTCTAGGTGGGGTACCAGAAGAGTGGAGTGGAGGGGAAGAATCCTCTCCCTTGACCTGCTGGCCAGGCTCCTCTTGATGCAGCTTGGCTTTCTGGGCTGCAAGTACACATTGCTGGGTCGTGTTGAGTTCCACATCCACCAGCACTCCCAAATCCTTCTCCTTGGGGCTGCTCTCAATCCATTCTCTGCCCAGACTGTACTTGGGATTGTCCTAACTCAGCTGCTGGATCCCTTGCTGAACTTCGTGAGGTTCACACAGACACACCTCTCAAGCCTGTCAGGGTTCCTCTTGATGACATCACTTCTGTGCAGTGTGTTGACTCCACCACACATCTTGGTGTTGTCAGCAAACTGGCTGAGGACTCCAGTGCTCATGTTGCCAGCAAAGATGTTAAACAGACCCAATCCCTATATAAACCCTTGAGGATCACCATTTCTCACTAGTTTCCACTTGGACATTGTGATGTTGACCATCCAGCCAATTCCTTTCCCCAAGTGGTCCATCTGTCAATCCATGTCTCCAGTTTAGAGACAAGGATATCATGTAGGATGGTGTCAAATGCTTTTCATAAGTTCAGGTGGATGACATCAGTTACTTTTCCTTTATTCACCAATTTTTCAGGCGTGATTTGCCCTTACTGAAGCCATGTTGGCTGTCACCAATCACCTGCTTATTTCCCACATGTCTTAGCATAATTTCTGGGAGGATCTGCCCCATGATCTTACCTGCCATTGAGATGAGACTGACTGGCCTGTAGTTTCCCAAGTCTTCCTTTTTTTCTTTAGAAAAAGATGGAGTATGTTTCCCCTTTTCCAGTCAGTGGGAGCTTCATCAAACTACCACAGCTTTTCAAACAGGATGGATAGTGGCTTAATTCCTTCATCTGCTAGCTCATTCCAGACCCATGGATGCATCTGACCAGGTCCCATCAGGACTTTTGCACCTTTGTGTTACTCAGATGGTCTTGAATACGGTCATCTTCTATGGTGGGAGAATGGGGATTCTATTCTTCATTCTCCCAGAATCAATCCTGATTGAATCCTGAAAAGAAAAGTATTTTTTGTTCGACTGTGGAAAGTCCTTTAGCCCAGCAGGACAAACAAAATGCCCTTCATATATCCTCTTGCTCATCAGCAGCAGCTTTCCTGTTTTGGTGGGTTTGGGTAATGAGATTTGGTTTCCTAATACAAAAGTTGAGGGGTAGAAATAACTTTGAGGTGTTTTCACATGGCTAGCTCTTCCCACTTGATATTGAAACTTCTCCTGCAGTGCTCACACAGATATATCAGAGGTGGAAATGAAACACTGGGTTCTTGGTGCTGACTATGGCCTTGGGCTTCAGAGCCAAGCTGCAAGACATCCTATCAAGTGAAGAATTGATTAACCTGCCTCATGGGAAACTTTCTTCTTCTAGTAGCTGAGCTTACTTTCATCTCTGCAGTATGAATATAGATGACAGAGGGTGTACATGCTGTGAAAAAACTTATGGCTGAACAGAAACAGAGCCACAGGTCAGAAAACAGAAAAGAAAGTTGAAAGTCAGAATCAACCCTGCCTTTTTTTTTTTCGATTTGATTATTCTGTGACTGAAAAAAAAATATTTATCCTTTTTCATTTATGAGCTCCGCTTCATAAAAGAAATTATGTCTGTGTAAAGGAAGTTTGTTTCCTTTCTGGGTTAAAACTGTTGGTCAGTGAATGTACATTAGCATATATTATTTTAAAAGAACTTTTTCGCAAACAACAGTGTCTGGTGGTGATGTAATCACAGTTCAAATCACATTTGGGGTGGATATTTTTGTAGGATTTATAATCTGGTCTTGTTTCCATCAACAGAGATTGATTTTGACTAACATACAATTGTTTTTTACTTCAGCAGTTATTGAATTAATGAGTACCTTCAACCTAAATGTATCTTCCTTTTTTTTTTTTTTTATTTTGATTTATAACACTAAAGCTTGAAGTCTCATACTGTCTTAGGCAGAAAAATCAGGATATCTATTGTGCACTTTGATAGTACGTTGAAGACCACTTTCTACTCCTGTGTGTCAAGACCTATTCCTGTTGAAAGACTGTAGCATGAGAGCTTGGCCTGCAGAGCTTTCTCAAACACAGCATCTCTCGCTAGGCTCACAAACATAGGACTGAGCTGGAAAGAACAGAATTTTAGAGCATGCAGAAGTCCAAGCTGAAGTATTACCAGTGCAGGATACTCCTTAATCCCTTGTCCAGTTACCCAGAGAATGGCCTCTAAAGACAAAAATCTTGGACAGCACCTGCACTGCATTTTGCGACAGCATTACACAGTGCAAGAAAAATGTGAGCTTAACCTGATTCTTGTCTTGGCAGAACTGCAGCAACTCTGTGGTTGTTCCTAAACCAGTACATGAGCAGGCAGCAGAGCCAGGAGAGACGCAGGTGTGGAACAGGGAGATCAGGCAGGGCTGCAGTAGCAAGAGGCTTCAAGGAAAAGCCATCATCCTGCAACCAGGGTGGACCTTTATCCTGCTGCCTGCAGCCCCACACCATGGATGTGGTGAAGGTATGAGTTACGGTGGATGGAGCTGTGGTTGCAGTTTATACCACAGCTCAGTTAATGCATGACACTGGTTAAGTAGCAGTGACTTGATCATGTGTCTAGGCTGTAATTGGTGTGGCTTTGTCTACTGTGGTGCTATCTGATCTGCTAAGGGAGATGACAAATATATGGATTTATTTAATTTCTTCATTTACATTTACGATAATTTAAAGAGATGCCTTTCCAAGGCATCTAGCCTCTCCCCAACATTGTTAATAATTCTATAAAATAAAAGCACCATTAAAGTAATCATTTCCACATGCACTGAGTCAGCCAGCTGCCTTCTGAAACTCCTTCTCACTCCTTTATCATTGTGGGAAGTCTACAATCATCCCTCTCCAAAACTTCTATCAGAAAAATGTCTGGACAAAGTGATGCTACATAGCGAGGCTGTAAAATGTCTTTGTGGAAAGCACAAATCTTTTTCAGAGCACAACCAGATAGCATGAATTTATGTCATTTTCAACCTGTAATCTAGAGCTGTCTTTGAGCTGGGTGCCAAAAGACAAGTTACCATTAGTACTTTTGCCTCTCTTTTTGACTTAATGGCTGTTTCTACCAGCAGTTTTACTCCAGGCAATAGTGGATCAGTTTCCCTAAGTTCCCTCACCACACTACCAATGGCCAGTTTGCATTGAGGACTGCTCAGATCACCACTGACATGACATAAGAAAATTCTTTGCAACAGATCTCAGAGTGAGGACCCCTTGATTCTACCAGGTTTTTTTTAAAGTGTTCACAGTACTGCTGGTATTTTTGCAAAGGTCTCATATGAGCCTTGTGCAAATTTTGCTCAAATTACACCAGATAATGCAGAAGAAACGATAACATTAAACTGAGCAATTCTCAGTTTCTGTCTCTGTATGTAGTCCTGTAGAAGTGCCATCCCTGTAGTCAAACTGTTCTGGATACCAGAGGATTGGTAGAGCCCATTCTAATAGAAAGTATTACAAATTACTCATTAATTGAAAGCTGAAAACAGAAGTTATATCTGTCTACAAACGTGTGAATGCAAAAACTAACCATAAACAATAACACTGAGATAAAAAATAGATTAAAATTGGCAAAGAATTCCGGCTGATTGTTTCTGAGCATCAGATGGGTTAGTGGATAGTCTCTCAGGAACCATAGTGCAAGTAAAATACCCCATAACTTTCAGATGACGAGCTTAGAAAAATTTGTGCAATAGGAGGGGACCTGGCTATGATCCCCCAAACCAGACATTACTGCAGCCTTATTACAGAGACAAAATACTAAAATATGAAATTGGATTAAAATATATTTATATGTGAAATGCATCCATGTTAGCACCTAGCATTATTGATTATAATAGGCTATTGTGTGATGGTTCTAAATGCAATAACCACTTGTACCTATGATGAGATCTGCATTCCCTGAAGAGTTTCCAGTTGAAGATCCTCAGACTACCCTTGTCTTGGCAGATCCCCTGGAGCTCAGGAGTGCTCTTCAGAGGTTCCTCCATCCAGCTGCAAGTCACTCTCTGAATAGCAACAAAAGGTGTGCAGATTGCATGTGTTTACTGAACGAAGATGTACAACAGCAGTAATTAATCAAAAAGTACACAAACAGTTTAATAGGCTCCCTAAGAGACTGTTGAAGTGAAGTGGATGTTACTTTGGATCAGAGAAGAAGAGTAGATTTTCTACAGAGGTTTCTTCCCATCTCAGTTACTCTGCTCCAACTTTGTGAGCATTGAAATGTCTTTCAGCAAGCCATGATCTCACTCAAGTTGCATCAGTCCTGCCATGTTTGGGGACTAGCAGAGTAGCAAGACAGAGAAATATTGTGCCAAAAGAAAAAAACAAATTTAATTTACTAAATAGGAAATTATCTTTCCTCCTGAAAACCGCAGTGTTAAAAAAGGAAAATGTTTCTTTTTCTAATAGCTTTGTGATTATGATATATAGAGGTAATAAAATCCCAACATGCAGAGAAAAATCTTTCTTTTTTAGAAAGCAGCAAATTGTTGTAGCCCAAAGTAATTCAAGAAACACAAGCATTTCCTTCAATTTTTCTCCTCAGCAGGGAATGGAGTTCCTAGGGAGGGGTAATGAAGCTCAGCTGAGCTTTGGAGAAGGTCTATAGTAAACTGTCCCTACATTAAACATTTCTCAAGCTCTTATACTACTGGATTGAAGAATAAATAATTCTGCCATGTAGACATCAAACCTGAAGAGACAAGCATGAAAAAGGATCACTTTTAAGTGATTCTCTTCTCCATGTTTCCTTGAACATGGTTCTCACCTATGCCAAGAAAGAATAAAATTTAACTTTTCTAATTTAAAGACAGACATATGCTGAGGGACAGTAGGAAATTAAGTTTATATGTATTAGTGGTTTTCTATTTCATTCAAGAAAAATATTTAACACTGAAAAGAAACAAATAATATTTCTCCCACCTTCCCAGTTTTTCTTTGGTTCTAGTTACTTCATAGTTCAGTTTGGGAATGGCTTTCCCTGGCTATCTTCTTCCTGCAAGCAGGATCCTATAGGATTGATCCCTTCCTTTTTTCATGTTTTGAATCTCCTTTGCTAACCATCAAATACTAATTTATCTCAAATTGAAGTTTCCTGATCTACCAAGGCTATTCTCTCATCTCCACCAGAACTGCAGCCACAGATGCATAATACACATCACAAAGTTTTCTCACAACAACACCCTTATGAGACATTCACTTCCATTTTTTGTCCACCTTTAGTGAGTTACACACACAGAACTAGATGTAACTGAATCACCTATCTCCTCCATCTGCTCTCTCATTTCCCAATAGCACTTTTAAATTCTCCTTGAGATAAAAAATTATATATTTGACAGGAAGCTTAACAATAAAGTTTGGTTTTGTCACAAGATTACGTGACATTCTCTTTTTCTTTCTCCTTTCCCAACCAGGGGGGATCCTCAGTGTCTAATCTCATACTAATGCAGCTCCAAGTTTGTTGGCTTGCACACAGCTGGTCACACAAGTGCCAAGTGCATTGTTGCATTTGCAGTCAGTTTATTGTCAACACTTTGGGTGCCACATTTGGCACTGATAGGGTCTTGAGGGAGTCAATATGTTGTTGCTAAGATTTTATGCACTAAATATTTTGGAGTTTATTTGAGGTACTCTGCAGTTTCCTTATTCTTCTCTGTGTGCTCAAGAAAGGGGCTACACAGTTAAAGGGCAAGAGGCAGCCATTAAAAACTCTGGGTGATGGGGAAAAAAGTGTTCATAAGAGGAGTTAGGGCTGGAAGAAATTGACCAGAGAGACAATGGAATCTCCAACTTAGGAGACTTCAAAAATGAAATAGGATAAGACTTTTAGAAATGTGATCTTAGAAGTTAGCACGTTTTTGATCAGGAAGTTGGATTCTTGGCCTCTAGAGCTCCCTTCCACCCTCATTTTTTCTGTGATTCTGTGGTGGAGCTTCTTTATGCTATTTAGCTGCTGCAAACATGTTTTTTGGGCAGAGGACAGGGTTCTTGGGTTTTTTTTCTTGTCATGTCAGAGCCTGGGTTCACAAACCTTCCAGGCATGCTGCAATGACCATTTCTTCTCACAGACTTTTAATGCCTCAACGATTAGACAGGGGTGCTGTGGTTTGAAGAAGGATTTAGATGAAGGTTTAGGACATCTTCAGGTAGCACTTCTAAAAGAGGATATTCAAAGCACTCCGTATTGGCCTAAATAGTTCTGCTGACATCATCGGGTATTTAACCATGGATGTGAATCGTAGCAGTGTTAGGGCAAAGCCTTGTGCTTTAGAAAATCCTGTATTTTCTAAAGTCTATGGTTTGGAAACGCCATAATTAGAAACTTAATGAATCAAACTATCATAATGAGCATTGTGGATTTCCTAGCTAAGCATGTTAAATTTTAGAAAGTGTATCTAACTTCTGACAGCCACCAAAAAAAACCAACAAAACAAAAAAAAAAACCCAAAACAAACAAAAAAAATCAAAATAATAAATAACTCTGCAAAGTTCTCTTTCCAAAAATCACATCAAAAGAAAAAGAAAGGGGTACAAAAAATATTAGATCTACAAAGCACAAAAAAAAAAATAAAGGACCTGCAAAAGGAATTTTATACTATTGATAAAAATACAGGCTAATTTGAATAATTTTTCAAAATGACAGCTGTTTTACTAATGAATCACTAAAATATTTTTCATTCAGTCAAACAATATTTTAGAAATTGTGGTACATAGAAAGGATATCTCTTGCTGTGCAGAGAAACATAATATGTGCTCCATGGAGTAGGAAACTTTAATGATATATGCAGTTTTGTTATTAAAAGTGAGTTATATATTTTGCTGTACAGTGGAAAATTGTGACCCAGTATAACATATCTGCACATTGTTTATAACTTGAGGAAAATCAACATTCTAGGTTCTCAGTTCGCACAGTAGGAATTACATTTATTTTGGCCAAATGTAATTTATATAACTGCAAGGAACAATAAAACATGAACTTTATAGTGTTTTCTTACCTAAAAATTATATAGAGCTTGTAAAAGTGAAGAGATTATTATTTTAAAGAAAAAGACAGTAACTTAAAAGCTGAAACTCATTTTACAGCAATGTAAAACTTACCCCAGCTCAAGTATTAAGGCACCTGTATCCTCGTTTTCCTTTAAGCACAGTGATCTCTGAAGTAAATGTTGTTTTCTCAGTAGCAGCAATCACTGCTGAAGGAAAAAGCTTACTTTACCTAAAGTATCTTTTCCTATTTATCAGTAAGTTGGATTTGCTGGAGTCCTAAGGAACTCTGCAGAGATTTGTACCCTCCAGGCTCCTTTCCCATCCCATCCCATCCTATCCCTTCTTAATGGCTTTGTCTATACTAATAGATTAAAAGGCATCAAAGCACAAGGGAAGTCAGTGGAGCTGGATCTTGGCCATCTCTGCTTTTGAGTGGTTTGAACAGCCTAAGAAAATGAACTCTCTCCTGAGTGACTCCTGCAGAGTTTACAGTCTAGTCTTGACCAGGGATTATTCCAGTAAATGGCAGTCAACTTGTGGAGGCAAAAAATAATTTAAATCCTATGGGCAGACTTCATGAGTTGGTCCCCGGGACAAGGACTGAGCTTTGACATTTATTATTTATTCCACTAGTATTATGTAATGATTAGGCTGAAATATATTTGGTGTATGAGAATGGACTCCAGTGACATGAACAGTAAGAGAAATAAAATTTCATGAGTGATTAATTCTTTTTCTTATCCTTTCTTTGATGGAAGAATATACACAGGAAGAAGTACTACTTCAGTTTTGCAGACAGGGAAGATAAGTTCCAGAGATAAAGAAAGGAATCTTCTACAATTTCATGAAGTATTGTGTCAGAGCTGAAAACAATTGCCATGGTCTCTTGCTTTTTTGCAGAGCTAATTTAATTTTTTTTTTTTACTCAGAGGGGATACTATACCGCAATTAAAGAGAATGCTCTATTGAAAACACAAAAATAGAACAATAAAAAACACAGGCAATGCCACAAATGACAGCATAATCTGTAATCTTGCAAAAACATACTACAACTAAGTCATACATATGCTGTAAATGAGATTTCCAAATCATCATCACAAAGTTTTTAATGCCATTTTTAAAGCTGGAGATGGTTGTTTTGCACCTCTCTGAAGAGACCTCAAATGGGACGTGAGTGGTCCACAGATCTACCATTTCCTGCTGGGCTCTTCCTCCCTTCCAACACACCCTGTGCTCATCTGATCTTCTGCTCATACACGACTGGTTCACATGCAGCACTTCCTGCTCAGAGTGGATTTTTTTGTTTTCCAAAGGGATGAAGTCAGTGGTCCAAAGACTCTGATCTTACTTGATACTCTAGAGCAAAGAATGCATTAATTATGACAAATCAAGCATGGAACATTCTGCTTTGGAGTAGTACCAGAATATTTGAATTTTTTTAAAAATATATTTTTAGAAACTGCATTTCTGCTATAATACTCACAGATACGGGTATTTTGCACATTTAGCTTTAGACACTTGCAGAAGATATTTAAATTAAATTTTAATAGAAAGATAAAGAGATCTGTAAAGGCTAAATCAGATCACTTGAAACTGAACACTCTTCTAGACAAGTCCATCTCCTACCTTTAGACAGAAGCAAGCCTTGGTTCTTATTTAAAAGACACAGTGGGATGAATGCCTGAAGTGGGACGAATCTAGAATTTAAACCTTAATTAAAACTACAAATATAGGTCCTCTGTTGTTTTTTGGTTTGTTTTTCTTTTTTTTTCAGAACTGTAACACCAGGAGCAAGTGAAGAGTTTGAAAAGTCCTTTCTGATTTTCAGAAAAATCAAAAGGCTTTCCCTTAAATTCTAGTCCTCCAGTAATTTTTTGTTTTTCTCAATTAATTTCTCCCTGAGAATCACTATTGCTTTCCAGCTGATAGGTAGTAGCTGTGAAGCAGGATGGCTGGAAAATATGTTTAAATCCTTAAAAATGGAAGCCAATCTACACATTTTAAAATCTACATAATACCAAATATTTTTAGTTTCAAAAAAATTGCTTTTTCAGTTGAATACCAGCTTTTATGGGAAATGAGTATTACGGGAATAGTAGGGAAAATGCATCTAATGTACAAGAAGCAACTTTTTTTCCCCTCACCATTTCAGATAATTTGGTCTCTCTAAACTTCTCTCCAGGCAGTTCTCTGCATGTTATTAATGACAGGGTGTATTGCTGTCTCATCTGGAACATTTCACACAAGTACCATTAAAGAACAAGGGCAATATCAGAGACCTGGGAACTCCAGTTACAAAAGACATGGCATCCCACTTGAAACAGGAGTTCAGTTTTTGAAAAAAATGTTTTTACAATCTTGTGTATCCTCTTTAAAACAAAACAAAACAACACACACAAACCCAAAAAACCCCCACAAAAACCCACCCCCCAACCCACCCTCCCAGTTCTTAGGAAGCAAACAATGCTATAGGAATGAACCACTCAATTTTCCATAGAAAAATTTACAAAGGTTGTTAACAGTAATTTTTTCTCATTGGCAAGTTGAATAACTGTGACATCTGCTTTCCTTCCTTCCTTTCTGGACATAGCTGGATATGCACAGTAATTTTATCACATCTAGAGGACATCATTATTCCAAAAGCATGACTTGCCAGTAATAGCCCTGATACCTTGACCAGGAACACTGAGAACTCTTTTGGATTAAAGAGTTTTAAAATAGATTTCCCATTTTATTGGGAAAAGTGGTTTTATCATTTTTGTGGTTCATTTTTGTTAATTGTCACTAATGCCTGGAAAATCCATGAAAAATTACTGAACTGCAAAGTAGCAATAAAGTGGATAAATGCAATAAAAATGAGGTAATGGATCACAAAATGTACTTTGTGTATTTATTTGGACAACTGTAGTTTAGTTTAATTTTTAATGGTGGTCTATTGTATCCAGTAAATGCTTCTAAGATCTAGTTTGTGAGCAATAATAAAACTTTGGTAGCACAAGTTCTCAAGGCATTCCTTCCTAAGGGAGGAGACAGATGGATCACATTTTTTATCATGGCTTTTCTGTTTCATTTTGTCTAGGGCAAAAAACACAGAAATTTTGAAGGAAAATATAAAAACAAAGAGGTGATTTTCACTTACAATGAGGTCCATTTACATTATCCCAGCAGTGTAAAGGGTTCTTATAAACTAAATGCAAGTTGACCTGAATGTAATTAATTATTGAACCCAGTGCAACTACTATGAGTTGCCTGTGAAGGAACCCAAAATGCTGGTAAATCACAAGTGTAAAACACAGAAAAAAATGGAATTGCCTTTGGGGTCATAGCAGGGAGGGGAAACCAGCTCGTACATGACATGTGAAATAACAGGGATGAGGGAAAGAAAATTCTCATCAGTTCAGGGGAAAAGTTCTGTTTTGAGGTTGATTCCTACTGTCTTTAATTCCTGAGGCAAGGATGACTGCTGTTAAGGAGTGCAGGGCTGGCTCCCTTTTGAAGAGCAGTATGAAATCTTTAATGTTCATAGAGTGCATCACTGGCCCCAGCAGAAAAGGTCTGAAAAAGGGGCCTGAAAACTCAGCAGCTTCTCTGAGGTCATCCTGTTCAAGGTGTGGGGTTCCCTGTCAGTGCTATGGCCAGGCAATGAGTTTCCACATCCATCAGAGAAATCCTGAGAAGAAAGAATTTAATGGATCTGAGAATATCCATAGGGGGCTCAGTTTTTTAAACTAAGCTGCTTTTCTTTTAGTATTTTCCTGTTTTCCCCTGACAACCGGGGTATTATGCAAGGGCAGTAAACATGCAAGAATGCAAAGTTATGTTTCCCATATGAATGTAATAAAAACATTGAAATTTCTTACTAAAATCTGGTGATATCCTTTGAATGTTGTATGGGAAATATACAGCCCTGGAAAAAATGTGATTAAAATGTACTTCCTGTTGGGTTCTGATAAGATAGCACACAAATCAGTGTTCATCCCATTGCAGTGTACAGAATTTTATTACTTAGTTTACTATGTTTTGCCTAATATTTATACACAGTTGCAAATAATTTTACATACACATACAGATTTAAAAACACATATATATATACACACATATATATATGCATGAATTAGAAGCATGCAATTTGGAATTATGGAGAACTCTGCCAGGAGATCATTCCCATGCTTCCTTCCCCAAGCCCATGTCCATCCACAAAGCTTTATGAACAGAAGTTATCTTTCTGACATATTCTATGCAAAGCCATGCCAAAATACAACCTCAATGAAGAACTGAGAGGAGCCTGAGAGGAATGCAAGACTGTTTTCTTTTAGTTTATCACATTTATGATTTTATGGGAGCATATTTTGAAAGGTTTTGAGGTTTATGATCAAAACTAAGGGGTAAAATAACTTTTTTTCCTTAGTAAAAGAGGTGTAATCACAATACTGGTATTTTGGAGTGGGGAGTATTAACTCTCTGTCCAAGAGATGAGAATTTCGTACTAAATTGTGCCTTCTGTCCAGCAACATAGAGAAAAGGAGGTTCCTGTTTTCTGGTTCATGATATTTGCACTAGACAATGCCTACTTTTTTCTTTCTTTTTTCTTTTTTATTTTTTTTAACTGATAATGGCCTTATTTGTGCAGGATATGAAACATGAGAGAATCCTAGCACCATATTCCAAAAAAGCATTTATGAAGCTGGACAAAGTGAATGATTTCCAGTGATGTACCCACCGTAACCACTTGCAGGTTGTGGCAGGCTTTCTAAGTTCAGAGATTACTGAGAGAGAAAATGATTACCTCTAAACCTTACCCTCCTGGGCTGGTTCAAGGAAACCACAGCTACATCCTATTATATTGTCCAGCCTGGGAACCATTTTATCACAGAAGCTCTTTAAACTTCAGTTACAACAGGCACGAAACTCATCTGCTCAGTTTTAAACTATGTGAAACACCTAATGTCCAGCCAGAGGGCCAGGATCAGGATTGCTGTCCATTAAATTCTTTTCTTTTGCTCAAATAGCCAAAACTCTGGTATGCATCAAGCAGAAAATGTGACCCTCAGAAAATAAAAACAAATGGAAAATAGTGTACTGTACTCAAAAAAAATGGGAAACGTGGGGAAAGGATATCTCATGGAAACATACCCAAGCCTTAGAAATTTATTACAATACCTCCATTTCTTTAATGGATGAAATAGTAATTTAACTGGGTCACACAGTATGAAAACATGCAATGGTGAAAGCTAGGCTCACAAGAGTAGCATAAAACAATTAGTCATGTACAAGAAAAGAGCAACTCTACAATTTAAAGGATTTTATATTAAAATAAGCATGGTCTGTTTATTATCTCTGAGAGTGGGATTACCCCTGTGAGTGGGATTAGATATTTATGAGACTGAATGATGAAAGCTATTGCACCATCCTGGATTAGTCCCTTTTTTTATCTTTACTGACATATTTTTGCAACATGCTTGAAGCAGTAAATTGTTCTTTTAAATGCTCCATTTGATTTCATATTGGTCCAGTAAACTCCCACACAAAGATTTCACATTTTAAAAAAGAAGTAGCCATCTTCAGATTGATATAAACCTGGGATACTCTTATCTGTTTCTAATATGACCTGTTGTCTAACCGTGTTGCTGATGCAGGGATCAAATCTGGGGGTTTACTGACAGAAACAAGACAGAAAGAATATACTCTTTGTTCCACAGGCAGTAATGTGTTTGAACAGTTTTTTCAGTAGGAAATAGTATTAAAAAACTGATGGACTAAGGAGGAAGCAAAGGGCATGTTTCAAATGCCCTTCCTGAGTCTGAAGAATTTAGGAAATACCCACTACTGAGCAGATTTTGAAAAATTAAACTTGGTCTGAGTATGGAATAATTGCTGGCAGGAAGAGTAGGGCAATGAAAAGACAAGGATCTGAGACCACAATTGAATCTCGTGGGACTAACAGTGGAGGAAAGCTTCCACTCTCAACAAAACACACCAGGCAAAATCTGTGCTTCTTGAGACAGTCTGCCACTCCCCCCAAGTCCCCATGTCTCAGTGCACCAGAGGGAGAGATGCACTGACACTGAGGCTCTGTGGGTACCTCTGCAGTGCCTCTTCAGTGGGGATTTCAGCCTTCTCCAGACCAGACTTGTCCACCAAAAAACTGTTAAGCTTCAAGGCTGCACCACGAACAGCAGACATCCAGGACATAAACTCCAGCTGGGTTCTCAAGCACACACAGCATCTGCTGGTGGCTCCCCAGCCCCTTTGATCAACCCACCCTTGTTTAAATATCTTGAACATTTCAGCTTAGGCTGAAGCTGAGAAAACAGCCAAAGAGTGGACAGATAATGTACAGATCATCTGGCTCAGACAACTCAGACCCGTGTTCAAGACTACTCCTCACCGTTCAGTGTCTCAACTTGGCTTTTATCTCTCAGGGACTAGCCTGAAAAAGTGCATAATTACTTGTATTGTCCTACAGAAGTAAGGAGGAGGATCATCATTATGTTTGAAATTATATACAAGGACCCCATCCATTGTTAAATAGCACATTGTTACTTTTTTATTCCTGTTTTCTTAAACCCACTGCTGCTTTTTTGGTTTATGAGGCAAGTAAGTATCACAGACAATATAATGTTGTTAAAGGGTAATCATTTGGGAGAGATTCATTTTAAGATAGCCAAGCTATCTTAAAGTAGGAAGCCAGTTCCTCTAAATTGATCATAGAGCCCAAAGGGAGCTCTGCAGGAGCCTTGCTGTCTCAGTGGTCTGTAAGAAGCCTGAAATGGATGCCTGCAGTCAGGCAGTGTGAATCACCTCCTCTTCAATCTCTGCCTCCTTCCTCTCTCTCATTCTTTCTCAGATGCCTCTATCTGTCCTTTCAGTACAGGAAAGCTTCTCAAAGTGCTTTTATTTTTCATTTTTCTTTTTGTAGCTTAGTTCTCCGTGTACTTTGAGATGAACACTGTCTCCTCTCTGAGAGAAAGGGGAGGGGGTCTAGTTCATAAGTGATCAGCATGCAGTGTTCTCCTGCAAAACGTGATGTTTTGTTTAACTATCACTGCTGGACCTCGCACAGCTTGCAAATATTTCCTGCTGTCTACGTAGCTCAGATTTCATTGTTGTCCTCAGGGTTGCTCTTTGTGCTGAACCTAATGGAAGCATTTATACTGAAGGGGAAAGCACCCATGCACGCTAAATATCATCAGATATACAGCAGTGAGACTTCTCTGGTAAGAAAAATAGGTCAAATTTCATCTGTATTCAACCACTGAAGACTCTGTCTTAAGATGTGTCCATGAGACTCTCACTGTACTCTGGGACAGGTATGGTTGACTTGATTATCTGTAACTAGCTGGGTTGTCTTTTTTTTTGTCTGTAGATTAATCGTATTATGCACGCAAAATGATGGAACTGGCTTATTGGCATCTGCAAAAATGATGCTGTGTGAACCTTGATCTCCTTATCCCAAACAGCTTTGTTTAAGAAGCAGAGTCATCAACCATGAATTTTAATATCTATATATATATGTGCATATTTTTAGCTTGTCTTCACAAAGTTCAGAGAGGTCTCAAGCAAAACAGGAATTTCATGAGTATCTTTACATGGTGGTAGCAAAAACACTGGAGGAGAAAGGTTAAGAGACATCTAAGTGGCTTCACATGAATCAAGAAAGCAGAAGCAGTTGCTCACTTTTTTGGCTTTCTCAGGCCTAGTTGATCAGACTAAATGTCAAAAGTTAGGCAACATAAGATGCTCTGGTGACCTGAAAATAGATGTTGTTAATGTATTATAGTATTGGCATGGATGACTTAGTAAAGTTGAATTTTAGATAAATGTTATTTGTATCACAAATAAAAATGTCAACAAAAACAAGAGACAAATATGTGAATATATACAGAGGCTCACTCTAGAGAATTTATGAGAACAGATAAACGATGAAAAAAGGAGAGAAAACACAGTGGAGATTAAGTGCCTTGCCAGAAACTTCAGGGAAAAGCATCTGTAGGGGGAAAAGTTCTGCAGAGCTGGGAACTGACCCCACATCCCTTGAGTTTTAGCCTAGCGCCTTCACTGCAGTGTTGTGTACACAGAGGTAAAGGCCATGGACAGATATGGCTTTTGGCAGTTAAAATATGTGTAAAATCCTGGCCCAGAAATAGTCAAGAAGGATTTTACCCTGGACAGCAGTGAGGTTAGAGGCCCTCTGATCCAGAGGAGTCTGATGTGTCAAGGAGGTGTTGAAGGTTGCTGTTGGTGGCCACCACTGTCTCCTGACAGGCAGTTCACATGTCCTTAAAGGCTACCAGTGCCCTAAGGTAACAAACTGGGTTAAAGACTCAATGGCTTTGTTCCTTCAGTTCTCCTGGCCTTCATCGAGGACATAAAAATACCCAAATCACATGTTTGGGTTTTTTTAATCCTTATATTGATATGTGACAGATTTGGAGGTTTTATAGGAAGCACATTTCAATTACAGAGAAAGAGCACATCAGGCTCTATAAGGAAAACAGGAACATCCATTACTTTTGTTCTTGAGGTTTCCTACATAAAACTCTTTTCTGGTCATGCACAACATTGGCTAGACTGTTATAGATGCCATTTCAGCTCTTTAGTCTTTTGGACATCTGAACTCATGGCTCTTGTCTCCCATCAGAAGATTCAAATTAAGGAGGCTGGAAAAGGTGGAAATGAATCTGTGGGTCAAGGGAGTTCTCATCTGCTAGTTCTTGAGTTCTTCATACAAGGGGTCATTAGGACAAAAAGATATTATAGGCTGATATACAATCACATAATTTAATGGTTTGAGGACCCACCTCATTTCCTGTATTGAGGTCAAGGATATGTCCAGATTTTACCCACTCCTTCAAAGCATGGATTGGCTTTAAGATCTCCCTTTAATGTTATGAAATCTCTAAGCACTAAACTCAGAGTCATGCTTATATTTCATCATCCTCACTGAACCTTGAACTATTTTAGAGTACCAGAAATACTTTAAACTAGGGAGGGTGGAGAATAATGGACAAGCAACTTCTGGAATTCCCCAAAAATACCATTTCTCAAAAGAAAAATCCTGGTTAAGAGCTTTAAAATTTGTTTCAAGAAAACAGCTCATGTCAACACAGAGCTCATGATTCAGTTTTTAAGTTTATTCAGAACTACTAAACTTTTATCTGATGAAGTCAATGGCTCACAGTATGTGCAAAGCACGCTGCTGGCCTTCAAAGCTGTGGTCAGTTGGCAAGCTGATCTGATCCCTGCAGGACAGCCTCAATCTTACATCAAAGCAAGAATTTAATTTATTTTTAGAACTTTCCCAACACTTCTACAGGAATTTTTCTTGCCTAAACATAGGCAGGACTTGCTCCTGAAATAAATATGTGCATTAAATACTTAATTAGAAGGTAGTTGCTGATAACAGATTGAAGCAGCTGACCCATATTTTCAGGCTTGCATGATCATTTGTCTGAGAAGGTCACATGTGACAATTTGACTATGACAATACAACCAGGTCAAGACTTTTATACATACATGTTCCTTGTTGGTTTCAGTCTTAGCTCACTTCCTGAGTTGAAAGATCCAAATTATCCTTTTTAATTGTACTACCATTGCTTATTAATAGATCACTTTTACAATATGTAAACCATGCTAACTATTGCTGGTGACAAGACACTGCCTGCAAGAATAGCTCATATATCAATTCTATGGCAGATATTACAGAATATAAAAAGATCAGCTTATTAGTAAATCCACATACTTTCTTAATTCTTCTAAATTTGGACACACAAAAATAAGAAGCATTGGAGTAACATAAGGGGAAAACAATAACTTGGTTCTAGTACTGCTCAATAGAGAAAATTGAGCTGAACTTGAAAGAAGTGGTTCTCATGCTAAAAGAACTGTGTTAGGAGTTGTTGAGCTCCAGATCGAATTTTTCACTCAGCGGTGACTGACTTAATTTTGAAACATTTTGTTTGAAGATAGTATATAAAAACGGCTGCACCTACCTGCACAAAAACTCATCCGGTGTTTGAAGTCTCTAATTCTTACCATCCATTAAGATGGCATCTGTATTTAGATATCCAGTTAAGTACTGACAACTGTTTTTTGCAGTATTTTTTGTGGACTGATAGAGAACAAGGTAGTGAAATTCTAGACAATGGTACAAAGAATAAGAAACAGAATATTGAGACCTTACAAATACTAAGTTTGTAAATTATTGCTATGAATCCGAAACATCAGGGAGGTAGCAAAAATCAAAAGAAAATGCCAATGATTTAAATCTAAATGAAAAAAGACTATCTGGTTATATAGTGAGAGGAAAAAGCTGTAAATACAGGGAGTGTTAAAGAAAAGCATAGAAGCCAAGAAGCCAAACAAATTCCCTCACTTCACAACAATAAAGCCCAAACATATCTGTTAGAAAACATAAGTGATCAGATTCTTACTGCTCTGAAAGATTATATCATTCTTCATTTCCTAAAATCATTTTGATGTAATGGTTCAATGCTTACTCGAGGAAAATAATGTCACTTTTTGAGTTGTTAGACCTAGTTTGGAAGTGCACAAGTTTTCTTATGTAGATGCTGTGTTCATACAAATCTGAATCAGCTCTGTTAAACTGTGGAGCTCAAAATGGTGTTGTTCCATGAAATCAGTTTCCTTCTCTATCCCTCTGGAAGGCAGCTTCACTAGCAGTGAGAGAAACAAAAAAACCCACCAAAAATTAATTCAAGGGAGGCAAAACAGAACATATATTTAATCTTAACGCTTCCCTGGAACTTACAATATTGTAAAATAGGAAAGCTTAACATTTATTGTTACGAATGCCCTAGTGGATCAAATTGGAAACAATCACTGGATATTGAACTCCAAGTAAGTATAGCTTGACTGCCAAATCTAATGACCCTACACCAACTTGCAGTTAAGATCATAAAGTTTTATTTTATCCTGTATTTTGGCCACAAACAGTCTTCATTAGCAAAGGCATGGAAATAAAAATGTGGCTGTAAAACCTTGGAATGAAACATGAAATTTAAGTATAAAAACAAAGATAAATGTAGTAAATACCGCTGTAAATGATGCCAGTTTTCCTGATTACCTAATCCTATGTAGTATATTATTAATTAATAGCCAAACAATTAGAGATGAGAGCTGTGGGAGAAGAAAAGTACTGACTTAGCAGAGAAATATAAATCTCCTGTTGCATATCAGGCAGAAAAGGGGTAAATATGTGCAGCTGCATGTACTTCAAAGGCATGTCAGCTGCATGCTTATTCAGGGAACAAGAGGCCCATAAAGCAACATTTCCATAGTTTTACAGAGACACAATCCAGCTCAACCACCTCACAGTTACTGATCCCAGGTTGTAGAGAGGGCAGTTACAGACAGGGCTAACCTGTGCTGGGCTCTGGGTTCAGTCTGTGCTTGAGTGCTCCCCTGACTTTCCTGTGAGGAAAGGATGGATGGGTCCTCACCTTCGACACATTTCATCATTGATGTGCAGGTTCTACACCTCAGTGGAAGAAATTTCCCATTTGAAATACGACTTGTGCAGAAAAGTTGTGGATGTCCTATTCCTAGCAGTGTTCAAGGCTGAGTTTGATGGGGTTCTGAGAGACTTAGTCTAGTGGCAGGTGTCCTTGCCCACAGCAGAGTAGTTGGAACTGGAGGATTTTTGGGTCCCTTCCATCCTGTGATTCTCTGATTTGATAGTTGTTATGGAGACAATTAGTCCAGTGCCCTGAAGGGTTTTGTTCTGTCATTCTAATCTGTGGTGCTACAAATAGAAGTGTAAGAGGAAGCTTGGGCTCCCTCCTGTTCCTGTATCACAGGGCCAATGGGTAGGACTCAGCTCACCTTTAGACATCAGTGGTTCAGATCTACACCTCTGGGCCAGTTCTCCAGCTCCCTTGGTAGCCAGCAGAGAGAAGTGGCCACCACTGGCAGTGTGTGCTGTTCTGAATGCCAGGATGGGATGAGGTGAACTCCTCTGTTTTTCCTTTTCCTCTCCCTCCAACCCAATCTTCATCAAACAACCAAACCTGCCCCCCCTTCTCCCACATCTGCCAACAGAACAAGGAACAGAATACAAGAAAAGGAATATTATGAACAAACTTTTATGTGAAATTTTACTTTGGTGTTACCCAGCTTTAATAATGCAATATGCAGAGATGTGAGAGCCTGAAATAAATTGATGCAAGCCTTTTTTGTACTATGTAAGGAACATTACATTATTTTTAAAAGAAGTAAAGTATTTCCAAGTCAAACATTTTAAAACTTCTAATTTTTAAGAAAGCTTTTTGGTAGCAAAAAAAAAAGGAGAGTTGTTGCCATCCTCCTAAGCCCCCTTCTTAATGCAATTTCAGTACATTACATTTCAAAAAAGCAAAAAGTGGTGAAAACCCCATTCCAACACTTTTGTCAATTATTTATTTGGGAAGTGCTTGGAAAAAAAAAAAAAAAAACAGATACAGTTGCAATATGTCTTCCAATCACTTTAACTTTTGCTGTTTTGGGGAAATGAATTTGTGCCTAAATATTGACCGTGGGTCAGATCACTCATAGACATGATCACCCTTATTCTCCTTCTCTAGGTATGGTACAGGCCTTCTCTGCCCTTTCTGAGATCAGAACAACAAGATGTGGGAATATGATCTTTCACTACCATTTATTTTCTACTTCAGTTTCAGATAATTTTCTATTTTTTTCTCTGTTCAGTGCATTTTAACAGCTACTGGGGTAAAAGTGGGTGTTGGCAGAATTAACTTCAAGATCTCTTTCTTCAGAGCAGCTTGTCTAGAGCATGACGTGGCATAAGTAAAGTTAGGGTTGTGATTATAGTTAATAACCAGTATATGCAACACAACTATTTTAACTAATTCAAGTATTTTAACTAACTCCACATTCATTTAGCTCTTCTTTTCTAAAAGAAATGTAATAATATTAAGTTTTTGAGAGGGTTATTTTTTTGTTTGATCTCTTTTCTTTTGTTGCAAAGATGCTAAATTTCAGTTCTAATAAATATATTATTTATTATGATGGAAAACCTCAGTTAATCTCAGATTTGTTGCACTTTATGCTAGTACCCATCTCACTCTATTTATTGCAAAGGTAGTTTAGGAAAGCTGAAATACTGATGCAGAAGTGTCAAATCAGTGGCTACAGTTAGACTAAATGGAGCCTATGCATTATTATACATCAGTCTGACAATCTTCAGAATCAGTATTTTCATAAAGATGTTATTGTTGATAGATGTTTTCTACTGAGAAAATAAATTTAAAAAAAAAGAAGTTATAAACCTCTTTTCTAGATATTTTTAATGGTTTGAATTATCTACCATTCTTAAAGAAAGCACAAAAACAACAATAATTAATAAAAGTGAAGGAGAGGAAAGAAAAATGCATTCTTGGTAGTTTATATTTTTCTCCTTGAAACCTGATTTTGTTTTCCTATCCCCATTTTTCTCCTGTTTTCCCTTGTTCAGTTGGCAAAATTACAAACCTGTGAATGAATATCTATACTTTTTAGTCTGAAAATATGAAGAACTTTTAAATCTTAATGCCTTAGGAAATTAATCTTTTTGTACACTTTGTCAAAACAAAATGAAGCAAACAGAGATGGTGGATTTTTATTTTTTGTACTATTTTCTGTGATTTTTCCTTTCTCTAATTACTCCACCGGAAGAAAAAAGATAGGAGGGTGGAGAACTATGAAAATGCATAGGCAAGAGCAGGCTGGCAAGAAGAAATGTAGGAAAGCAGAAAGACATGAAGCAAGGTTTGTTTTTTTAAACTAAGGAATTTTGAAATTTCAGTATTTCGAACTTTTCTAAAAATAAAAATCTTTCTAACCATTTCAATTTCTAACATCTATACAGAGTTTGCTCATCTTTCCTTCTGAGAGCAAGCATCTGGCCTAAATTTAGTTCTTTCTTGCTCACTATAGAAGCTTCTGTACATACATAAATGTGTGTGTATGTGTGTGCATGTCAAACCAACTGTAGAGCACTAGTGGATTTACTGTACTTTTATAATTAATTCCATGCTCCTTCATGTTAAGAAATCACCCTATTAAGTGCTGCCATACAAGCAGTAGGTGGGCTTAGAGTTTATATTTTCTTCCTTATTTAAAATGTATATATTAATGTTTGAAAATTCCCATTCGGCGTACGTAGTCCATTGAGACCAAATCCAAGAGCATAAAATCACTGCCAACAAAAACTGAATATGTAAAACAGGTTCTGTTAATTCTACATCAAAGTTTTCTATTGCTTCGTAAAAGAAACCTACAACAATAGCAGGAAATTGTAACAAATATGTGATGGGGGATGGGATAGCTTGTAAACCTAATCTCATTCCTGTTTAAATTAATATATATTGTAGTAGTTTAGGGGCCCTTGTGCATGATTAATCATATGTTTCAGAACAGAGCAGCCTTACTCCCAAGAACAGAAGGGAAAAGTGAGGCCCACCTGAGGGGGAGCAACAGGGGTAGTTTATCCCAGCTGCCTCCTTGAGCAGAAGAAGGAGGATTGGGCAGCAGGGGCATTTCCCAGATGACACCAGATTTTGCCATACACAGACTAAATTCAGTGAGTCCCAAAAAAACCATCAGGTTTGTTGAGAAAATGTGTGAAATCTGAGGCTGTTTAGAAGACCTTGACTGTCCCATGGCTTTTTTATGGTGCAAACGTCCACACCCAAGACTTCCAGGCATGCACTGATCCCTGATGAACAGTCCTGCAATACTCTTGCCATTCATGACCCACATGTAAACTCTTGTACAGTAGTTCCAGGATGTCTCGTTAATAAGCTACCACTTATTTCACTTCTGGGAATTTTGAACAAACCAAACAGCTTTTCAAAATGGACCCACACATTATTTGTAGGTTGGACTAAAAAAAGGGATACAAAACGTGCGGGGACAGGAGTAGACTAGAGCAAAAGGAAAATTTGATATTTAAAGTCATCAAAAATGCAGAACTGAAACTTTGATGAAGTGTTGACCTGCCCATGGTTCATATTGGTGCTGGGTGGTACTGCCTTACTTTTTCAGGATGCCAAAGCTGAGTAAACCATCACTGTATCTCATGGTGTGAGCATTACCCTTAAACTTTCTGGACATGAGTTGGCAAGTGAAATACCCTTGAAATAGACTTCTCTCTTGTTTTTCCACTAGTTGGATGAGAACCTCCTGTTTACACCCACCCTCTCTCTGTACTCACAGACTTACTGGTTATTTGTACACTAATAAACTAAATGCTGACAGGCATCACTCCCAGGGACTGGCACATAAACTTCTGTGCAGTTGGACTGTGAAGTGACCTTGGCATATTTAATGCACTTGCCAGTTCATGCTCTCTGAAACAATGTCCAAACATGGATCAGAAGTTAGCACAATCCAGGGACCATTCCCAGTAGGGAACGAGCACATGAGCACTGCTGGCCCATGCTCAACTTGCTGTCCATCAAGACCTCCAAGTCTTCTTTCTGCAAAGTTGCTTTCCCTCCAATTGGCCCTCAGCCTGCACTGTTGCATGGTGTGAACTCATCCCAAATGCAGGATTTTCCATTTGCCTATTTAGAAATTCTTGAGGGTCTAGTCAGAGCATTCTCTGTTGAAGTCCTTCTGACTGGCAACTCTGCTCCTCCCAATTTAATATAGACTGTAAATTACCTAAAGATGTACCCCATCACAGTGATCAGCTCAATAATGAAAGCATTAAAAATTCTGGGCTCAATATAAATCACTGTGGGACACCACTCATAACCACCACCAGCTGGACTTCATTCCACTAATCACAGCCCCTTGAGCAGTGGTACAACCAATCTTTCACCTGTAAATGATCATCCATTTAGACAGCCCATCTTTTGCCAGTTTGGTTATTGTGATGCTCTGGAAGTCTGTGTCAAACTCACTCCTGGATTCAAGATAAACAACATCGATTTTTCTGTCTTTGTCCACAAAGATACTGAAGGCAATTTGAGCAGTCAAATCTAATTTCACCTTTGATAAATTCCCACTGTTGCTGTTCTTCTGTGCTATTAGAACAAAAATATCACCAGATAGCATTGTCCCGGCTCTAAAGAGAGGAACAGAAATGAGGAAGGAGAGTGGTAGAGCCACATGTCCAGGCAGCAGATGGAGGACAGGACTGGGCCTGGAAGAGCACAGAGATGTAAAAATAAAGTATCAAGAGAAGTATGAGTGACATGGCCACAAATAGAATCATAGAACAGTTTGGGTTGGGAAAGACCCTTTAAATCATTGAGCCCAACTGTAAACCTGAACCTGCCATATCCATCTCTAAACCATGTCACCAAGCATCACATCTACATGTCTTTTAAATACCTCCAGGACTGGTGAGTCCACCACTTCCCTGGGCAGCCTGTTCCAATACCTGACAATCCTTTCAGTTGAGGAATTTTTCTTAATATCCAAACTAGACTTCCCCTGGTTCAAGTTGAGTACATTTCCTCTTGTCCTACCACTTGTTACTTGGGAGGAGACGCTAACCCCACTACATGCCCCCTTCAGGGATCTGTAGAGACCAGTAAGGTCTAACCTGAGGCCCCTTTTCTCCAGACGAAACAATCCCAACTCCTTCAGCTTCTCCTCACAGGACACGTTCTCTAGACGTAAGTAGCTGCATTATCATTTCATAAAATGTAAAATTAGAACCATAGCACTGCAGTGGTGTGACTGTCACCCATCATTAGCTCAGAAACACAGAACATCACAGTACCTCTGACTTTCATTGTAAACTGTGCAGCTGAGACAGAAATCCTGGTCACTGATTCAGACCCTAGTGATTGTAGTGCCAGGTCTTGCACAAAGAATCCTATGAATACAAAAAATTCCAGTAAATAAATTCCGTTGGCTTTTGGTGGAGACAAGAGACTCTGTGGCTATCGTTTCATGCAGTATTAGAGCGTGAGTATTCTTGAGAGACAAGCAAAAATTTCTTACTGAGATAAGAAATTCCTTTTAATGGAATTTAAATGTTACAGTAAGTATAAAAGTTTCACGCATACAGGCATGACTTGGAAGCACAAATCTGATATGCACATGTAATTTAGGCACATAAGGATCCAAGACTTACTGCTTTTTGCTGTGGTTGCTGGTTAATAGGACAGCCTAAGACTGCTACATTAGTAGGGCTGGGGAGATATGTCTTTGTCTAAACTGCAGAAGCTCCTCTTTCCAAACAGGTGACAAAGGGAAAAAGTACAGGAAGAAGAGAAGATTTTTAAGAAATTCAGAAAACAAACATTCATTCTGCACCTTCATGCAGTTAACTGAGAGAAGGAAAATAATCTAATGGCATACAAAAAAGGGGCTCATCTTTCCAAAAAGAAGCTGCTTTTTGTAACATGACCTTTGAGTGACCCATAATATCCCAGTCTGTGGTCTCTATAATAAAATAAAAAGATAGGGAATTCTACATAAAGCTGTGACATATCCCTGCTGGCTCAGAGACACTACATTGTGCTGATTATGTTGATGCTTCCTTCATATTGCTGTACTTGGCGCAGGATCACAATGAGAGGCTGAAGCACTACTTTTTGCTGGCACAGAGCCACAGCAATAGTAAGGAATAGGACAGAGAAGTTCTCTGAGATATCTGTAGTCTTTTTAAAGAAAAGAATAGAACAATGCTTAAGAGTTGCAAATTCCCCACTTGCAGCCCAAGGGAATTAATCTCATTAAGACTGCAAGGTCAGTAGGGCAAGTATTCTGCTTTAAGCAACAGAAAGCATCACCAGCAAAATGAGCATGTGATTGTCTTCCCTCAGCAGTACATCCTAGCTCCTGCAAGCCTTTGCCTGTAGGGCAAGGGGATTTTGTCCCCCATCTGTGTATGCAACACTATGTTTCAAGCACTGCTGCAAGCAAGGTTTTAGAGTCCTTTTTTGTAACTGCTCCCTCTTGGACTGGCAGCTTGTGTTATTTTCTGTTTTGCTTCATGCTACACAGCACCATACTGCACCATGCTGCTCTGGAAGAGCAGAGTTATTGGGGTTGAGATATTTGGACTTATATATGCCCCATCAGAGGTTTTGCTTCATGTTGGTCTCAAGACTGCAAGACCTGAAGTTAGGCAGCTCAAAGTGAGCTTTTGCAACCTCTCCAGAGCTTGAGTGCTGCTGTTCCACAGCTGGGATTTCCTATGAAGTTCTTCCACCAGATTGAAGCATGAAGTTTTGTTTGTTTGGATTTTTTGTTGTAAGAAGCAGAATTAAACTCTCTCCAAAGGACACATGTATGGTTCGCTGGGTACTTTAAGTGCAACTACCAGTATGTTATAAAGGGAAAAGATTATGTGTTCAGAGTCCTGTGACAGTCAGGGTGTCATCAAGGGATCCCTTGCAGCCTGATGTTCTTATTTATTAGGTCTATATTTTATCTTCTTTTTTTTATTTTTTTTTTTGCAATGCATAAATATTCTTACACCACCTGCTGCTTTATCATAGCTGTAGCCCAACTAAAATTAGTTTAAAAGAACTAATATTTTGTGCTAGAACCTTGGTGAAACTTGAAGGGCACAAAGTAATAGGACAGGTGGGAATGGATTTTATACTGAGTGTAGGTTTAGATTGGATGTTAAGAAGAAATTCTTTACTCTGAGGGTGTGTGGTAGTATAACTTATATCAAAACTTCTCGGCATAAAAAAGGAGACGGAGTCAGAAATAAAGTATTCTAAAGCAGTGATTACAGCTTCCGCCTCCAAAAAACTCATAAAAACTCAGTGAGCACCTGGAGAAGCTCTCTTTTTGGCTTCTGGTGGACTGACAAGACGTGCCTTTCCTCTCCCCCCCTGCACCGTGCTGGTGCGGAGGAGGGAGGGGGGGGGAAGAGGAGAAGGAGCCCAGACTCATCTTTCAGTTTTGAGTGACAACATTGTGCAGGAGGTAACAGTAACAGTGTCGCTCGGCTCCGCTCTGAACGAAGAGAGAGACTTTTGCTGCTCTCGGCCAAGGAGCCTCGCTGGCTGCACTCCGCCTGGCTCGGGCCGGGCCGATTTTTTCGCGGCGGGAAAGG
>VZTZ01039318.1:749504-791313 GCA_013400955.1 Drymodes brunneopygia
TAAACCTGCCTTGCCTACTATTAATCCTTACCTCACAACAAAATCAAGTGATTTTAGTAGATGTACTAGCGTTTAACCAAAAAACTGCTACAATTAATATTTTTACCGAATTTTCAATTCCCCAAACCTCTAAACCCGCAACAGGGTGGTGAAGCACTGGAACTGGTTGCTTAGAGAAGTTGTGGATGCCCCATCCCTGGAAGTGTTCCAGGCCAAGGTGGATGAGTCTAAAGAACCTGGTCTCATGGAAGCTGTCCCTGCCCACAACAGAGGGGTTGGAACTAGATGATCTTTTAGGCCCCTTCCAACCTAAACCATTCTGTGATTCTGTGAAAACTGGTAGAATATTCAGCACAATAAATCTGGTATGTCAAATGCATGGTAATCAGTAACTTGTTCATTCAAAACACTTTTTCCACTTTTGTTACAGTCAATTTGAGTTCACAAGGACAGGACCTCAATGTTTGCCTAGTCTGTACAGGGGCATAGTGCAAGCCAGTCATGACCTATATCCATCATGTCTTTGAGCAGCAGCAGTGTTATAAATAAACATCAGTTACATGGAGAAAATACAAGCAAGAATCTTCTCTCAATGTCAGTAGTTGCCATGGACAAAAAAAATGCACAACAGTGAATATCAGCTAATCAGGATGTGTTTGTTAGATGGTTTGAAGTTTTGGAAAAGTTATACATCAATATGAAGAATGAATACCTGAACAGTGTAAACATTTGGAAGGACTGCATTAAAGTCATTGGTTCAGTCATTGAATAGGATGGTGCTGTTCCTATTCAGGAAAGAGGGAGCTCACACCAAACTCACATCAGGAGTATTTAACTTTCCACATCCCTGTAGTTCTTGTATGTCTTTGAAAGAAAATTTAGCTGTATTGTAGGTTGTGAACACTGTGGTATGATACTATTATGGTTCATACAGAATCAGCTCTTTCCAGAATTAACTTCAGTGGTAAAGTTCTTTCTTTAAATTTCCTTTGCATGAGACAGTCTGAAAGGGTTCCTTTGCCATTTCAGATTACATATCTGTCTGTTATTGGTGATAAATGATAAAAATATGCTATTTTTATCCAATATTTTTGTGATTAAGTACCTGAACGAATGCTGACATCTTACAGAGGTCTTGCTGATTAAAAATTTTCTAATTTATCTGTACAGAAAGGTTTTATTTTTGGACACTTAGTTTTGTAGTATCTATTGATTTTTGTTAGAATTGTTCTGGAGTTGAAGAGAGGCTGGATTGGGCTGTTGCTTGCAGCTTTCAACTTAGCAAAAAATCTGGTTTATAAATCCAGGCAGAAAGGAGAGAAACTACCAACTTGACAAAAAGCTTTGTGAAGAGGATGTGTTTGTTAGGAAAATGAAAGCAAGACATCATCCCATCTCTCCGCATGGTTTGGCAGTTTATGAAACAAGCCCAAGGAAGCTGCGTGTGGCCTGGGCCATGCTAAAGACAGCTCCATAAGCAGGCAGTTACAGGCAGTTTCAACACAAGGATCAAATGGCTATTCCTAGGACTAGGACTTTTTTAATAAATAAAAACCAAATGAAAATGTCCCAGTTATTAGCATTGGAAGAGTTGGCTACTGTGCACATACAGTGTATTTCCATTACATTTTAAAATCAATTCATAAAGCTGCAGGCCAACATTCCAGGGAAGTATTGCTGGCCATGAATGACGTCCTGATTGTGAAATGGGATGGAAAATGCACTCCTAAATGCACAGTGGACACATTTTGCTAAATGCTAACAACTGGGACATTTTAATTTGTTTTTGCTTATTACAAAAATAAACAAAGTAAACAAAAGGCATGAGTGCAAAGCAAGGGAGTTATTAAAAAGAGCCTTTCACTTAAGTCCTTCTGGCTTAGCCATCTTCTGCACAATTTAATTTCTAGAGGGTATTCTCTCAGCTGGTTCCATTTAGTTTTGACTACCAGATGTGAACATGGGTCCATTCCTTGGCTTAAAGAGACAGCAGTGTAGGCAATTAGAGCACTCTCAAATCTTTAAAGCATTGTTTTTGCCATTGTAAGAAATTTTTTTTTTGTTTTTTAATTAAGGCAGTTTGGGGAACATGCTGCCTGGTGAAGAGCTGGGTTCATGGCTGAAGTAGTCATCTCTTGTAGGTGTGAGACAGGAATTTCTCCTTCATAAATACTCAGCTCAGACTGCCACCTTATAGGCAGTAACCTGCAGAGTTTAAATATGCAAAAGCTGTTCACTCTGTGGGAACAAGACAGACTGGGGGGTGGAGAGGAGAGGAAATCTGTAAAGTATGGTCTGTCCTGTAGGGAATACCAGAGGGAAGAGCAGATTCTTCCCATCATTTATAATTGCACATGGCAGTCTGACCATCAGATTGAATAGGCCTGAATGTTTCAGAGGTTTAAAGTCCAAAGGTATTCATTTACAAGGAAATCCAGGTCTCTTGTGCAGCTGCATGGAACACAGGAATTTAGAATTGAGAAGGATTTTCAGACTTCACAATTTGTCCTCATTCACATTTGGAAAGAAACCTAGTTATTTCAAAGGACTCCGTGAAAGACAATGAGAATGGTTTGAGGTCAGTCAAAGCATTGTATTAAAGTTTTGAGCTTTGTATTATATAATATAATATATATTAAAAACAAATCAAGAGAAGAGTCACTCTAAAATCAAAACAGCTTGTTCTGGAAAGCTGTAGCGGGAGGCTCTGGCTGTGTCCACATGAGCAAGCCGTGCAGCCCAGGAGTGGGTCTGCAGTGAGAAGCTGTTGATGTTGAGGACCTGACATCTGTACTAGACACGCTTTCGGGGGTTTTGATTCACACTAGCTCCAGTCTGTTCCCATGGTTTAAGCATTTGAAACTGTTTGGAGTACATTAGCTGTGCTTCTGGAGCACATCTTCCAGTCAAATTTAATCTGAAAGGAATCCAGTTCGCTCGCTCAGAGACCGCTCCGTGATGTGAACCGGAGTGTGGTAAGTGGGAACAAACGGGGGATTTGTTTCAAAAGTGCACTCGAGAGCAGAATGAACATGCTGAACCAGACTCTCCCTTTTTCTATCTTTTTAAGGCCAAATTTCAGAGAAGAGGACATTTTTTCCACCAGCTTTTCTACTCTAGCAGAATCACTCTTTCTGACAGAGCGCTGTTGGGAGTTCTTCTTGCCAGCTTTATTTAATGCTTCTCCTTTCAGCGGGAAATCAAACAAGAAGCAGGCACCCATTTCGGTGCCCTACCCCACCCCACCCCAACTGTATTGAGGACAGGAAGGCTTCTTCAGGCCTTGAATCTCTCTACAGCAGTGCCACCAGATCCTGCCGTATCTGGCAAATTCCCAGAGCAAACATATGGGAAACATGTGTCGTGATTTGGGGTGGGGGTTATTATTTTCTTAATCACTGACACAACTGTGCTCTATGTTTTTTCTTTTCCCTGAGATGCCACTGGATTGGGTTTGAACACAAGTGTTACTCCTCCTTGTCCCTCTGCTTCTTGCCTTGGAAACTCTTTCACACAAAGGCTCTGCTTCACTCAAGTGACAGAATGAAGATGAACTCTCTGAGACATTACACCTTGTAGGACCAAATAATTTTGCACTATCTGATCCTCATTTGTCTATTATCTTTAAAAGAAAATAACAAAATCCTCTTTTCATTCTCCAGTAGTCTTTCAGAGCTTGTATATCTGCTAGGTACCAACTCACTCTCCTTGTTTTTCCTGACATTTTTCTTTTTCAGGTACAACAAACTATCAAACATATGGCTGATATCAAAGTGGCAGGAAGGGAATTTCCCTACATTAAGACGTTTATTTAACTGGATTTTGGTTTCAGGTCCTTTTCTTTACATTTCCAACTAAAATAATTGCCTCTGGTGCAAGTGGCAGCTGGATTATGACTGATTTTTATTATACAAATAAAAATTTTTCTGGAGTACTTTTGGGTGCAAAACACTGAAAGAACCCTAATAGAAAGTTCAGCAACACATTCTTGCTTGTTTTTGAGCAGTTTAAATTTGACTTAGTGTTTAGATAATTAGCAGAACTTAAAATTAATTCTTACTGAAAACACTACCAGAATTTTGACTGATTTTAAACCTACATGTCCCTTTCAAGCAATAAGATATTGTTATATTAGAATACAGAAAGGGGATGTTGATGTCAGCTCCAAATCATGATACAGATTATGGCAGAAGTACCTTGATTATATGGAAACCTGCCTGTATACATTTATAAATGTCCTTTGTTCCCTGCTTTCTATTTCTGACTGTCTTTTGTAGTGGATTCAGTCCCCATTTTTCACTGCTGGTACAAGGTGTTTTCTCAGTACTTAAATTGTTGCCCTATATGCCTGCAACTATTCAATCACAGACAAAAGGAGTTTAAGTTCCACATAGAACCTGGGTCAAAAGTTCTTGAAAATGGGAACAGCTAAGAGTGCAAATTTCCACGCAAGGAGAGTATCTGGAACTGGTACACTCATCGTTCTGGAAGGTTAGAGGAAAATAGTACTGGGAGCAGAAGCATGGTGTTCAGCTGCCGAGCAGTTCAGCCAAGAATACAGCAATTATTATTAAATATTATTGTGTCTTTTAGTCTTTATTTTTTTTCTTAAATGACCTTACTGTTTAAATAAGGGCATTCACTAAGCTAAGGTCTTGACCTGAGATAATCCTTTTGGCTGTGGATATTAAGATAGAAATAACCATAGCAACCATAGAGAATTTCATAAAACATTTGTTTGCTTCTGTTTAGCTAGAAAAGTCCAAATAAAAAATGTCATATATATCTGGTGTGTGTTATACATTGTGCCATAAATGTCATTTGTTAGTTGTTTCTCTTTTTGTGGTTTGGGAGGAAATTCCAAATGTAGCTGAGGGAATCTGGCTTTAAACACACAGAGAGCCCTCATTCACTATTGAAATGCATTCTGGGAGGACTGCAAGATGTTTTGTGCAAGCAAAATTTGCCTGCACATGATAAGAGATATTTTAGGAAAGCAAAGTAGAATCAGAGTAGCTGAGAAAACATAGACCCAGCTTCTTAAAGGAGTGTGCTTATCATGATGCAGAGAAAGATGTTGTTTCATCGACGTATTCACAACTGGAAAAATTCCTGGTATCTCAGAAAGAGAGATAACAAAACCCCTTTCTACAGGATAAATTTCTGTGCAAGCTTTGTCCCCAGCAAGGCTTTGTCTAAAGGAATATTCCTCAGAGGACTTCCCAAGAGACTTATGGATGGTATCATGTTCCAAACCCTATTTAAGGCTACGTTTTATCTTGTTTGATTTGTGACATGAAACATAAAATAAACATATCAGCACAGAATAATCCTAGTTTGAGACTGGTTTAATTTACCCCATACCCAAAAGGAATGTAACTGTCCGAACTGGAATTATCTTCCAACAGTGACAAGGCTCTGTTAATGACCATAGCTGGTAAAAATCTGATTTTGTATCTCATCTGGAAAACAGCATTTACAGTAGCATAATATGGCCTTGTAGTGCACTGCTTGGTCAGTGGAAGAAGAGAAATCCCCTCAGTGAGTAACCCTGAGGTTTTGAAAAATCTTGTTTTTATAATCTTTCCTCTAAATTTGAATATTTGGTGAGTGCGACAAGATTCATCCGGAGGGAAAGAAATGCAAAATTGTAGTGAACTACAGGCTTAATCAAGGCATTCTTCCCTCGCCTCTTCATGTATTATGTTTCAGTAAGTCTGGGGAGACACTGTGTATTTTCAAAACAGAGCTTGTTAAGCTTAATAGAGCTGTAAACACAGTGGCTCATGACAGTCTGCTGAACCAGGAGGTTACTTTTGTGTTCTGTTCTGTGCTTATCCTGTGAGAAGATGAAGTACTTTTGTGACTGAGATGGGATCAGGATGTAGCTTCACTCACCTGATAAGGCTTCAGGAAAAGAGAGAAAGAGTCTGGCTGTGGGAGACAACTGGGCAGGATGCCACAGGGAAGTTCTCTTGACAAGACAGGACACAAGGACATCTTTTACTCATTTCATATCTGAAATTGTCTCCAAACTGCAGGCACAATGTGAAGTTTGATTTGAAGCTAAAGAAATTTTTTTTTAATTTATTTTATTTCAGTGCCTACAGAATCCAGTAAAATCCAGCAAAATCCAGCTGTCTGTGAAGCTGGCTTCCTGATGTTTTCACTGCTTGCTATATTTGCATGTTACTCTTTAAAAGGAGAGACAGTGGCCCAGGTACTGGTAACCCTGTGCAAAACACAGTCAAAAAAGAAGCAGGAGTTAATCTCATTCTGGAGATATGCCAAGCACTGCTTAAATCAGGAGCTGAGTCAAAGGAACTGAAGACATTTTGACATCTTGATCCAAGTAGGAAGAAGCCATCAAAGGCAGCTTGAGGCAAAATTCACTGGCTGCACACATTGGAGTACTATCAAAGAAATCTTTGAGGTAACACAGCCAGCATCGTGAAGAGAAAGCCTCAAGTCTCTCTGCACTTCAAGGCTCACCATAACTCATGCTTATTTTCAGAATGGCTGGTTCCTCGCATTATGCATGGCTCAACCATTTCTGCTGTATCTTCTATTGTTGCAGGCTTGTATGACAGCTCAGTGACCTTTCCAAAAGTGCAAATATCTGGTATTACATGCTGCAATGTAGTCCAGGCTGATCACAGGAGCAGTGGAGAAAAATTGGAATGGGTCCTGAATGTGTTCTGGGCCTCAAGTTTCAACAAACACAACCCCTTTCTAATAATGATTCGAAAACATGTGCTTACCAGGGAGGAAATTTTTTTTTTTTTCATTTGTGGACGTCATTTCCTACACCTTAGGTGTCAATAGATTGAATGGTTATAAGACAAATCTCAGAAGTTCAAAAAAACCCCAAACAAACAAAAACTGTCACATGATCAACAAGTAATGAGTTTGGGCCTTTATAAAATTAAAACAAAGCACTGTGAGGAGCTTTAAGAGTGCTAAAAGGATGACAAATAATACACACCAATTCAGAAGAAAGACGCGAATTGCAATGCATTTGGACAAGAGTGAAGTATTCACACACAGATTTCAGAATATTTTCCAGGAGGGATGAACATATGGTGCTTCTGCAGATATTCACAGTATTTTATCTGCACCAGAAATATTGGCATCATAAAGAACAAAAGTTATCTCTCAGCTTATGTTACAAAGCCAAGCCCAAGAAAAAGGTTTGAGTTTTAGGCTGAAAAGAGAAGCTAAGAGATTTCAGCAACTCTGAGCCTTCCTTCAATGCCACTATGTAATTTTTTAGCCTGGGATATTAAAATAATAAAACTCTTATAATCTTGCCCAAGGAGCATTTACTGAGGACATTTGTTTTAAATGTTGGTTAAGCACTGTCAATTGACAGAAAAAAAATTTAATGTTGTTAATTAAATTTTTAAATGCTGCTAATTGATGTTCATTAGCTTTTAAGTAAATATTGTCTTAAAGGGTACATTTTTCTGCCCCTCTGGAAGTGAAGACCAGCAGATCAATTAACAGCTATAGCCTGTTAACTTCTCCAAACTGACTCTTACTGAATCCTAAGCCCACATCAGAATATAAATTGATTTTGTGACACTTGATTTTGGTTATCTCATGCCACTAATTTTAAAGATATATCACGCTAATATATTCCGTGCAAGTTTGTATGCTCAGGTGATCTGAAATAATAGATGATCAGTTATGAATCCCAACATCACTGTGGCTGTTGCAAATAGTCAGATCATACAGGTATTTTTCTCAGGAAAGGAAAAATTGTGATTTCTTCTGTTCCATAAGATAATCAGTCTCAAGTACCAAGTGTCACATCTTAAGAAGTACAACATTTGAAAAATCTATTGTCATACTCAAATAAATAAACAAGTTCTTTAATAGCTCATATTTCTGTTTTACTTTTCTTTAGGAAGGATTGAATGTCTTAAATGCTCCATAAAGGACTGTGTTTTGCTTCAAGGAGTGGCATTCACTCTACCTTAACTTCATCCATCTGAGTTATTACTGTGAATTCTCCTGGGGGTGTACCCTACTTTTGCTTGTGACCAGACATTGAATTTGCACTCATAAATTTCAGTTACTGAACTCAGGCTAGATTCCTAAAGTAAACAGCATAGTACATTTTCAAGCTGTTATTTTAATCTTTGAATTAGTAACACCAAAAAATTAACACCTCCATCAGACACTGCCTAAGACCAGGTTGGCCTCAGTATGTCTGTTTATCTATAAGATAAATATGAGCATCCCCAAACTCATGAGATTGAAACCAGTGTCAACAGACCACTGAAGGGCTTTCCTTGTGGAGAACAGGGACTGCTTTTCTTATTTATTTTCCACAGCCTGACTGTAGATGAATAAACATCTCAGCTGTCCCAGGACTGGATTCTCAGTTAATTTTAGTTTTAACCTGCAGATCCAAGCACCTATGACAGGTTCTTTAGACTGAAGACGGGTTCAGTGATTCACCACAAGAGGTTAGTTAAGGGTATTTAATGCCAATTTTTAATGGATGGAGGAAGTGTGGTGGTGTAAGATTTAGATTTATTTTTTTAAGGGAATGGTGTATCACTGTTATCTTTATGCATCCATTTGCCATCTAGTTGTATACCAAAGTATTCACTCCAGTCTGAGCTCTGCGAATACCACAGAAATAGATCTCACTTGAGAAAATTATCTGCTCAGATGGAAGACAAGTGATGGACAAACCTCCCAATATTATTATTTTTTATACTGATATAATTATAAAAAATCATCTTTAAGACATTAGTCACTGAGTATTCTTCAGTATTATTGATTTATGATCTTAGATTTCAACTAACTACCATTTATTTTTTAAATATTTGAAGGTATTTTCAAACAAAACATATAATTCTTCTATTTTTCTGCCTGTCATAATTGAGATGAAAGAATCCCATATGAATTGGTGGAAAATATACTGTTACAGCATCTGACTGAGGGTTTCAGCCTGGTGCACAAATTTTTTCTAAGTTCTTTCTTTGACTGAGTATTATTTCATTTTCACTGGTAAGAGAAAGGGACTTACCACCTAAGCTGTTCTAAATTAATAAATATGAATATTAGTTAAAAAGTCAAGACTGCCTGCTCCATCTATATCAAGGTTAAATTGATACATTTTGTCATCATCAAAATTGTGGCTACAAGTGTTCCTTTGGGAAAGAGTCCCACCAGTAGGATGAACTCTCCTGCGTAACAAAAGAAATGACATCAAAATATGGAGCGATTTCATGCCAAGGAAAAGAAAACATTGGTTAGCAGAGGGACTCAAAAACACAGCTGCAAGGGAGAAAGCTTGAAAAGTTGCCTTGATTTGACAGAGGATTTGTGTATAACTCTATCTTTGCTCTTGAGAGCAAGTTTATTCCCTTCTTATTTTTCTTCTTTAAAAAGTTACACAGGTTTCCTTCTGCATTCTTAATATGTCAAAAGAAAATTGCAAATCCTGTAACATGAAACTTGAAGCAGATTTGTTCAAACTTCGGACTTCAGCCTGTGAGAATCTGGGAATCCTTGCCCCATCCAGTCTCTTAAAAAGTCAAATTATGTAATATTTATTACATCATTCCTCCCACTGCGGAGTTTTGTGGCACACTGAACTTGAAGAAGGTGAAGGTATTAAAGTAATGAAGAAGAAACCTGGCATAAGAGGAGGATCCTACACATGCACACCTGGATTCCTTTTTCAAGTATAACATCTTTACTAGACATGAGTGACAATGGCAGACAGGACAACAACCAGCTTTGAATGGATTGGGACAAATTAATACTAATAAAATGCATCACAGGATATAAACAAGGTAAGATTTCTGAATTACCTTTTCTTAGACTAATTGATCTAGCTGTAAAACCACAAAAACCCTTAGGCACAAGGGCTCCATATTAGGTCTAAGATGTAAAGCCTCAGTTTAGGCATGAATAAGCCCCATACTCTGATTTGTTGCTCAAGTTTTTCAATCTCAGTCTCAATCAAGAGATTCTAGTTATTATTCTTGTAATGAAATGAAAAATATCAGTAACTATATTAGGTTAGCAGATCCCAGACCAGAATGTGAAACCTTACATTGATTTGTGGAACTAAAAAATTTGGGTTCTTAGCTTGTAGTAGAAAAGGTTTAGGAAGTATTGATTTGGTCAATCATGCCAATTAAAGATGGAAGAAGTTATCCAGTATTATAAGGCTAATGGATCCAACTGGGCAACCCTTTCACTGATATTAGCTTTTTATCATCCAAACAAGGTCATGTAATTCACATACACCTCAGCTATTCTTCTTTCATCTACGTTCAGTTCAGGGAAGAACTTACCCCAAAATATTGGCAGGTATATGAGGAGCAAAGATTTCTGTTAAAAATAGATTTATTTTGGATGACATTAAGACTTTGAAAGATTTGGCATCTGTGGCACCTGATGGACTTACTGTTTGTTCTGTTTGTGCTCTTTCGCCTTCATCGCAAGCTTTTATAAGATAATATTGAGTCTTTTAAATTTAATTAGAACCTTATTTGATTCTCTTTCTGGATCTGGATTTGGCTCTGCTAATCATGGTCTGAATCTTTTTCTGTTCTCCATACCCAGTAAAAATATTATTAGAAAGCTCTTTGTTGTGGTATTTCGCAATCTAAAATGTATGCTTCTCATTTGAAAATATTATACACATCACTTCAGCACATTATTTCAGAGAGAATCATAGCTGGGCTGAGGAAATTAGTAATTCTCATGTGAAGTGCATTCTTTAAAGACATATCTTAATTCTTCATTTATTCAGAAGCAGTGCTATGGATTTCTTCTCACTATTAGCAAAATAATAGACTTTTCCTCACTGATGTCTCCATTGTCTTGGGACTTCTTAACCAAGATATTACTGACCATGAGTATGTGGGAAAATTGTGTTCCAGTGAGCTACTTCTGTAGGGATAAATTGTAGGGGGATACTGGACTGAGCATTGAAAAACCAGAATGTGAGTGCAGAAACAAGAGTTTAAGTATGAGGACAGAACTTACACAGGTCCAACCAGTGAGCCTGACCCATACTAGCAAGTCTAATAGCAGTGTAGCTGTGTACTCTCTTATGAAACATAGTATTAAGGTTTGTTTTCTCATTTTTATTTACATATTATCCTATTCTATTTTATTGAGCTTTGGCACATTAGCCTAAGAAACTGCATTTACTTTGGGTTGTAGTTTAAGTTCTTAATTTGAATATGGAAGATGCTGCTCCCTGATGCTTATCCTTGGAACCTTAATAGTCAGATGAATCTCAGCAAAGACTTAGGTATAGAGTTAGTCAGGAAATGTTGTTTTCCAATGAGAACATTTAATCAAAAGCAGGTCTAGTGTATTTTGGTTGCAATTTTAAATACTTCAGTGTTAAAATGTTAAATCACTGCCATACATTCCTCTTTTCACATATAAGTTGGGTTCCCCTCCTAGATGTCAAATATTCTTGTATTCAATGGGGCCGCTCATGCAGCTGTGGGATTTTGCATCACATGACAGTTTGAGGAGCCACACAGACTGTGGAAGCTTGTGGAAAACACACTATAGCACCCCAGTTTTGAAGACTCTTTTCAGCAATTGTTATTATTAGGAAAATGCCTGGTTTTCAAAATATAAATAAAAAAAAGAAAGGCAGCAGGGAAAATATAGATTCTTCATTCAAATATATTTGAAAGAAAAACTTGTGTACAGTCCCTGATGCTTTTCTATTTCCAACCTACTTGCTTGATGGATTCTCATTTTGCTATGAATATTCTACTAATAAATGTAATTTCTTTACTACATGGGAACTCTCAGCTTCAGATGATAATACTATGCCCACAAAAATGCAGAAACCACTAATGCCAGCACTGTTTCCAAGTACTTTCTTTAAATAATTTCCATTTATCAACTAGAAGAACCAGAATCCTGAACCAAACTTTATGGATCTACAAATGTAGGGATCTCCCCTAACTTAAACAAAAATATACATTCCAGAAGAGATGATCTATGCCCAAAAAATACAAAAATCTAAACAATTTATGGGTTGGAAAAAGAGAGCATTGTCATTACCTTTACACAAACCATATTTCTGTGTCTATGAAGAAGAGAAATTTGTGTTGTTAATTCCATGCAAGTCTACCTCGTCCTACCACTTTGTCTGATGGGGATCAATCAGTAGCAGCAATGAACTCACCTTTTGCAAAACACCTGTTAACAGTCCACCACTGAAATCAAACATAGGGTTACAATAACTCATCACATTTTTAAGGGAACCTTAAAGAACTCCTACAAAATAGGAACACAGTTTTGACTTTTCTTCTTGTCATCGAGGTTTTCTCTATAACTGCAAAGCTCTGTTTGCCACTCCTATATTAACACGACTGAGTCGTGAACCCTTTAAGAACAAGGGCATAAACCCAGGGAATGTACTCATGTCATACCTGAGGTTCTATCTTTGATATTTGGCATCATCCCAAGCAATGCAGGACTTTCAGGCACGCTAATGTAGTATTTGCATATGAGCCAAAAGACTTTTTTTTTTTTTGTCTCTGGCCTGTCTTTATTTACCTTATAGCTTAGGCATTCTTAAAATGCATTTGTGTTGACGAGCTAGCGCAAAGGAGATTATTAGTGCTTTCTGAGCAATGAAAACAAGCAAGCTAAGCAAAAAACACTTTTGAATTTTTCTAGCTTTACGTTATAGGTTCACGGCTCCTTCCACATTGTGCTGTCAGCGTATTTTACTAGCCTATATCATTTTTATAGATCATGAACAGTAGAGGCCTAAATTTTGACCCCTGTCGGGCCCCAGTAAATCTAGTTTTCCACAATCTAGCATAGCTTCTCTGTTTTCTGTTTTTCCATCAGCACTTTATCCACTCCCATGTACTTCTCTAGATCCTGGCAACTTTTAGCTTAAACAGAGACCAGTAGTATGGAACTTTGTCAAAATGTTCTGAAGATCCAAATAAATTATGCTGTGTTTTATCAGCTTTGTCTGCAGCCTCCTGAAGCATCAAGTTAGCCAAGACCTTTTCCTTCTAAATCATTCTTGTTATCTCTGTTAGTTTAGCACTATGTATTTACTTTTATAACGTGTCCTTTACTATAGTCTGTATTAAATACCACAGTGATGGGACTGCAGTTCCTTGAGAATGCCCTTTTCAACTTTGAGCAGAGCTGTACTGTATTATCCATTCATTTCATTTGTGGTATGTTAACTGAATAAAACAAGCTTTCCAGTACTCTACTGCAAGGCAACCCCAAGTGCTTCATGAATCCTAGGGCCTTTTTTTTCCTTCAGATTTCTATTTAATGCTCCACAGTGCCACAAAGATTTCCACTGCTGCTCCATAAAGTTTGTACAGATTCATCTTTTGCAGATTTATACTGAATATTGTGAAGCCAATAAAGTTTTTACAGTAGAAGTTTTCAAAATGTGCCCAGCAATGCATAAAACCTTTGAAAGATAGTTGAAATATTGTAGACTATTGTTTTGTTGTCAGAGGACCTCTGCTGTAAGTTAAATGAGTTTTCATTACAACATAGATTACCAAATTTTGTAATGATTTTTGATTTGCCATCATTTATAAAGTGAGCTCTTGCTGGGATAGATATGATTTTTATAATATTTAAAACTGGCTACTTTGTGAATCTCAGTGACTTAATATGAAGCCAAGTTTTGAAGAATATTGGAACAATTCAGTTTCCCAAATGTATATAGGTGGAAAATTTCTGTTCTTCAAAATCCCTTCACAGAGGTTATTTTAAAAATAGTTACGGATTTTTCATGTTTTAACTTTGAAACTGTAAGGTTCTTTAGGCTTTCTTTTTGTTTCAAAGCTAAAGTAAAGAATGACTAACAGTTATATCTCTGTTTTTTGGAACCATTGAAACAACTTTCAGATTCAGCAGATTTCCACTTATTATAAACCAGCTGCACACATGATGGTCAGAATAAATTTGGTTTTGTTAAATCACCATTATCAGTGACATTCATGTGTCAAGTCAAACTGAGCCTGAAGCTACACTCCTGTTAGCTCTCAGAAGCCAGCAGAGGGTTCTTTATTAAATAAAGGACATTGATTTTGCTTAGAAGGCTCAAATCAGTTGCAATATGTAGGTTTCCAGCATCATTTGAGAAGATTCAGGGTGTTCTCCAGAAAAAATCCCCCAGAAAAGTATATAAATCACTTGTAGTTTTTGTGCCATACCTACCAGACCTTTGAAGATGTCTTAGGCCATCAGCTGTGTCTAAAATGGCATGAGATAATTGAATTCACAACAAAGGTTTAAAGACTCCTATCTCCTATCACTGAAGGTGCTTTGGCTGGTCTAGTCACTTTAGATGGTATCTATTTATCTATGTATCTATCTATTTATCTATCTGTCAATCATCTATCTATGTATTGTTGATGGTCTACTGAGAAATATGCTCTTCTAGTCCACAACCCATCTTACCTTACTGTAGAATCATTGAGGAGAAATCAGTCACATCCAGGAGTCTTCTCTCCCTTACTTTTCTCGGGTTCTGTGTGGGTCCTACGGTACAGGTTTTGCTGGTCTGCATGTGTAGCATGCCCTGTTCAGGCAAAATGACAAAATCCATCATCAGTGCAGTGCATGAGACACAGTGCAGCTCTTTAGCAGGAATATGACAGTTCTCTAG
The DNA here is from genome assembly GCA_013400955.1 of Drymodes brunneopygia. NCBI lineage: Eukaryota > Metazoa > Chordata > Aves > Passeriformes > Petroicidae > Drymodes > Drymodes brunneopygia. The sequence goes on from VZTZ01039318.1 coordinate 764,170, forward strand.
ATTCCTGTTAAGGAAACTTTTCCTGCCCAACCATTCAGGAGCCACTCTGGCAGTCACCCCCACACCACCTGAGGCGGGACATTGCTCCAGTGATGGGAGCCTCACTGCAATGTAAAACAACACAACATGCAGAACTGGGAGACAACATATTTATGTTCACATGTACCTCATCCAAGGTACCAAACTCCACTGAGGACATGCATCTACATAGGAGTAGAAGAAAAACCCATGGGGAGGTACCATTGCACTAAAGTCCTATTGCTAAAAAAATTATTTTCCATAACGAAGTTATTAGGAGGGCAAGTCTCCCAGTGACACTTCCATTTCTAAACAGAGAAGGGGTTTCAGCCCAGGGTTAGACAACTTTAATTCTTGGGCTGTATTTCCTCCTGGAACTAGTACTGCAATGTTACAGTCTACAAAGAAAATTTTACAGAGCTATATAAACAAAGGACCATCTAGATGTGCTGTTTACTTTAAGTGTATTCAAAGAAGCAGCAGCTGTAACACTTAAAAGCAAAATATAAATTGATCTAAATCCCCAATCAATTCACCCTCATCTTTCCCGTAGTACTACATTTTATGGTATTGGCCAGCATGACTCAGTAATTTAAGAAAAAAATCTTGAGGTTATTGGCTGAACTACTGGCCTTTTGCTAGCTTGCTGTGACGTCTAAAATGCTATTTAAATTTTAGCATGCAAGCTATTGTCCAAAAGGAAACAAAACAAAACAAAAGAACCTCAACCAAAAAAAAAAAAAAACCAACCAAACCCAACCCAAACCACACAAAAAAACCCCCAAAAATCCCAAAACCAAAAAACAAAACAAAGCAAAGCAATAAAACCCCAACTCAAACAAAAAGAAAGGGTAGGGGAAAGGTGCTTAAGACAAGATTCAGAAAAGAGGAAAAAAAACTGACCCTGTTCAATAATCTCCCACATGGTCATTGGCTGTAACACTTTATTTTGGCTTTTTTTGTGTGAGAAAGTGTAATGAGCCTGCATTGATCTATGGACCTTATTCTTTGGGGAAATATGAGTCACAGATGCATAGTTTGGAGACACTCTTAAAAATATTATCTCTCAAGTGTTGTGTGAAGCTTTACAGACTTCTTCCTGCAAATCTTCTATGTCACTGTTAGAACCAAGTCCAAAATATTTACATCTAAACAACTTATGGCATCTGTCAATAAAATATCGGTCTGCTCCAAAACATTTCTAAGTGCAACATTTAAAACTGCATAAACAGGAGTGAACTAGTAGCAGTCTAAAGTTGTCATCATTGACAGTTATGATTTATCTTAACTCTCCCTAGCCATTTGGCTAAAGTTTTAAGTAAACACTTTCAGTCTTCCTCATGTTCTCTTTACTGCCACCTCCCACTAATAAGAGATGTTGCCAAGAAAAGCAGCCAGACAGTTCATTTACCTCCCAAACTTGCCTGAAAGTAGCTTGCCTGGTTTAGACAAGGGTCGAAACTACTACTGCACATTTTCAACAGATGGAACAATGCTTCACAAATTATTTACATTGAAGTTATTTGCTTTCAGGATGTGTGTTTAACGAATGGTTAGTTGAATGAAATATTGCAGCTCAGACAGAGAATGCAAGCAATTCAAGCAAGCCATTTATGGTGATAGATGTAGCTATGATCCTTAATTTTCTACAAAGCATTGTAGCATTTTGTCTTCATTCTTCAATAGCTCCTCGAATTTGACAAAAATATGGTTTCTATTTTCACCCTCTTCCTCCTCTGCTACCCCCTCCCCTGCAGGCATAGCTCCATTAATCAGCTGTGTTGCAGTAATACCTTTCAGTGATAAGATATTCTCTCATTAGCAGATCTTCAGAGATCTTCACAGATATGATGAAGAACTCATAATTATCCCCGTTTAAAAGATGAAGACATAAAGGCATTACGAAGTTTGATGTGTTAATTGAAGCCAGCCAACCAAATGCAGACATGAAAGCTGAAAAACCAGCTCCTCCTTCTCTGTTCAGTCTCACATACTGTGCTATTTTTCTTAAGAAAGCGTTTGAAGTAATGTCACTGCTTCTAGCTCCCATCACCATGGTTCTGAAACTTTATCCAGGAGAAAGAATTGCATAGGAACTTCATTTCTAGTAGTTGCTAAAGGAGAAAATCCATATGGAGTTTCTCCTGTCACAATCTGCTTGAACTGGACAGCATATCACTGCTACATAACATCCCATTTCTTCAAAACATTTATGAAAATAGCAGAACCCAGCCATCAGACGTGCTTAGGTAATTTTTAGGCAGACTGGTGTGTTGCCAGAAAATCAGAGAGTGACTTCAAAAAGAAGGAGCACTCCATCTTGAAATATTTTCTTCTCCGTATCAACCCAAAGCAAAAAATTCTCCCAATTCATTTAGGTTTTGATTTAAAGGTGCCTTCAATATTCTATTTGTCAATTGACTAATAAATGATTTCTCTAAAACTTCATGCTACTAATAGGATTAGGAAAGGTTTGTTCTCAGTCTATTGAAAACAGTAAGAATTTTCCTGACATCAGTAGACTTCTGTTTGGAGCTGAAGAGAGGGGTACACTATATAGAATCACAAATAAATGTTTAACATTCTGAAGAAAGAACAAATATCAAGAAAGGGTTTTCCTCAAATTGTGGATTGCCTTGTTACTTTCTGTTCTTCCAAGAGGAATATGCGATAACGCTTGCCAGGAGGATCTGCTTTTTCATTGGAACTTCAGGGTTCTGTCACACTTGTAAGGAACACAGGATGAAAGCTCAGATTCTCCAGCCTTTCCTTGGGCTATGGACATCAAAATGGGCTTGCCTGAAACATCTATTTTGTCTGAACTGGTGTCTTAAAGTTTTATTCTTCATGTCTTTGCAACTACCCCCAAATAATTTTACATGTTAGACAAGTTTAGAAAAGAAAAAATGGGATTTTTAACCAAAGAAAAGGTTCAACTCTTCATTACAGACTTGGAAATATCTACAAAAGCATAGAAATAGAAAGCCTTATCTGAGCATAATTTAAAAATAACTTTGGCTGCTCCAATATCTGAGCTTCTTTTGCACCCTGTATTCTTCCTTTCCTAAGCACTACTTCCTTCTTCATGTTTTCTTTCACCAGAATATTCTTTTATGACCTTTTATTTTGTAGGAATTTGGCTCCACTGTGAAGACATGTTTACTGTATGTGCCCTTTTCCCATTCCTGGGGTTTTCCTCTTTCATGGCAGTTTGTTCTGAAATTATATTTATTCAAATAATATCCTTATCTAGCATATTGTTTCTTTAGTGATCAACCTGTAGTATGCAACAATTTACAGGTGGTTGTTAAATTTTATAAATCATATCTGAGAAGGTTTCAGAGGATGCCTGTTTTATCAAGCCTATAGGACCAATTCACCTGATCTAGCTTTAGGCAAAAAATGCTAATCCATTTAGGCTCCCTATGTAAGAAATGGGGAGAGCTGGACCCCTCTGCAGAGCAGTTTGGTGTATGCAACTTGATGGGATGTAAATCCATAGAGCTTCTTAGTGGAACTCAATGCACCCCAGCAGTGATGAAGGCTTGCAGCATACTGGGCTGTACCAACAGAAGCATAGCCAAAAGGGTAAGGGAAGTGATTATTCTCTTGTTTGGCACTCATTAGACCCCATCTGCAAAATCTGCAAAATCCAGTTTTGTACCCCTCCCCAGCTTAAAAGACATCACAAATTTCAAGAGTACAGTGTAGTGCTGCTGAGGTGGTCATGTCTGGAGTGCGTGGCTCAGGGGAACAGCTGAGGGGATTGAGGCTGCTCCTCTTGGAGAAGAAATTGCTTTGAGGACCTAAGAGTCCTACAGGAAGAGCAGGCACCTCACTGAAGTGTGCAGTGGGATGATGAAAGACAATGTCATGAACTGAAACATGGTAAATTTTGACCAACTATGAAAAAAGGCATTTTCACCATGAGGATGGTCCAGCACTGGAAAAATCTACCCAGAGAGGCTGTGCAGGTTCCACTCTTGTAGGTTTTCTAGATACAGCTGGGAAAAGTCCTGAGAAACCTGACTTCACATCTAACCGTGCTCTGAGCAGGACATTGAAGTGGAAACCTCAGGATGTCCTTTCCAATGTGGATAATTTTAATGTTCTACAAAATTAAAGAGGAAAGAAATCTCCAGTTTCAATCCATAAAAATGGGATGAAATACAGTCTTAAAGCCCAACTGCCTTTTGCCTTCCATCAGTGTAAGCTGAGACATAACTGAAGTGCATGGCTACAAAATGGAGCAAAGGTCTATAATTGATACAAAAATAGGCCATGGGGTTTTATATCTGTGAGAACTATTTCAGGCTGGTGCTGCTTACCCTAAAGTGAACATCTCCCTTGTGTTCTCCCTGCCACACCAGAGGACATTATAGCTATTTCCTAGCATATGTGCTGTGGAACTTTTAATCAGTTTCCTGTGTAACACCAGTATCAGAAATAAGTAATATAAAAACATTTATCAAACAGTATACATGGCATGAAGAATGAAGCACTGCAAGCCACTAAAATAATGGAAAAAATGAACCAGAGAGGGACTGCAATAATAAAAATCATCTGATAGTTTTGAGGGGACAATGTCTATATCTGGTGGACTGTGGTCATTGCTGTCGGAGTGTTTGGCCACAAATCACAAATTTCAAATAGCACAATGCTGATGTGCAATTGCTAGATCATGTAGACCACTTCCCCCTCTTTGTATTTTTTCTTGCATTTTGGAAGATGACACTTGGATGAAACAACAAGCAAATAGTTAATTTGCCCATTTGTTTTGTGCGTGCGGACAATGAAAACCACTGAAAGAGTGGAGAATCTCAGTTTGGATCAGAACACTGTAGTTCAAGCCCAGTTTTTATATTTTATCTTTGACTCACAATATCATTATTAACAACATGTTTTTGCAGTTTATTGTGTCACTGTTATTATTTATGTAGTATCATAAATGTACACCAAGTTTAAAGCAATGATCCATAAACTGTAACTGAACAAAAAGGGGACAGAAATCAATCCTGGCACCTAAACCGCTCTGAGCTTTGGAGAAATGCTGTTAAAAATTCAATGTTAATGGGAGAGCTTGCATTTTGGAGAGGCTGGATCAAACCCACATGCTTGAGGTTTGGTAAATCTTGGATCCAGACCTCAACTTTTCTAGTTCTAGTTCTCAGTGCAGTTAACTCTGCAGTGCATGGTTACCAAAGGTGGTGTCAGAAAGCCTCCTCTACTTTTCAGCCCTATGCATTATGCAGAGGTGAAACATTAATCTTCTGTTGAGTTCCATTATTATGGTCTTTTCAGGAATAAATACTGAAATCACTATCTGATGACAAAAAGTGCTGAAATAAACATGTATTAAATCATTAATAACTAGTAATAAATATCATCTTGGCTGCTTCTAGAGGCCTCAGTATGGTGTGGGATAAAAGTGATGTTCCTGGGTTTATTCCTCTGATGACTCTAAATCTTGCCACTCTGAGGCAAGCTGGGCAGCTGCAACACCCACATGCAAGTACTGGAATTAAAATTTCCAGCACTTAAAAAATGAACTGACACATTTGCTTGGCTGGTTCTAATAAAGTAATTTCTGGGTCAGGTCTAGAGCAACCTGTAGGACTGTTTCATGCCCAGTTTGCTGGGCATCTTTCATTTTAACAGACCATTATACTCTGATAGAATTTGCCTGTTATAATATGTAGAAAGGATGTAGAATTATTAAAAGGCAAAATGAATTGAATCTTCAAAATTCTTTATGGCTTTGAGGGCAAAGAGGCACAGATAGTTTTAATCTGTTTTCCTACAATACAATTTTAAGTGAAGACATTTCATACTCTGTAGAATGAATGGTTTCCTAATGAAATTGTCCTGTAGCTTTTGGAAAAAAGTGTCCTGCAGAAATGAACTAAGTTTCTGTAAAAGTTGATCGAAGTAAAAATTTATGAATAATTAAATCAAGTAGTGGAGGGGTTCTATGTGATGATTGCTTTGATAAAAACACTGTTGAGGACATGCTGTCTAATAGTGTGTTTTTTGTTGAAATCTATCAATGTTTCCATAAATCTAACAAGAGAGGCAGTTGCCTTTTTTTTTCTCACTTGGAAAACAACCAAACCTTTCATCTAGTCAGAAGGAAAGGGATCCATGCCTCATAAACAAGTAAATGTTCAGGTCTCATAAAGTCAGAAAAGCTAAAATGGAGTAAATAGGAATCATTTACTTTCACTGATTGGTAAAATCCTGGGTCAAATTAGGATAATTATAAGAGTAGCAGTAATGAATTCTCCAGAAGTCTGTTGTACTATGATTGGAATGTTTGTGCCATAGACTGTCTCAATCCATGATGTTTAGCAGTTTTCCTACAGACCAGATACAAGCATTCTGTATAAATATTTTAAAATATTTGCGAAAGAACAAAACCATATTGAAGACATATTTTAAAACTTACTTTAAACCGACTTTAGTATTTGCATAGCCACTGATGTTTATTCTTTGATCTGACACAGAAAATCTAAATCTTAATCATTTTCCCTCACCAGAGGTCATTTGAACCATCCATACTATAAACCTCAGCTGTTGCCAATTCTCCAATTGCTTAGTGGTGATAAAAGAAGAGAGAGGGTAAAGAAGACCCAAGAAAATCTGAGCTTTCCCTGCTGGCCTTCCTTTTTAATATTTATTGCTTCAGAGCAAAAGACATCACCTCCAAAGGAGCTGGCAACTGGAGATGCATGAGGCAGAAAATCCTGCTCTGAAGAACAGCATGTGATGAACTTGTTGGTATCTTTCTCACTTGCTGAAGGGGTGACTGCACTGTTTCTAAAAGACTGCCTAGATCTTGACTGTTTGGTTATTGTTGTGTTCCTCCCCAAGGTCCAGCTCCCGGACTTGTGACAAGATGTTTCAATTTAAAAGGGAGAGAGAAGAAAGGACGTGTCAAGTTTCAGATTGTGAAGAAATGGTAAAAAAATGCGACACCAGTCTGACCTAATGCATTTCATTCATCCATGTGCATTTTACTTTTTAGTCCAGACTTACTATCACAGCTCTGACCCTGCAAGAACCTCCTTGTTAATATCTGTTAGATTTATCTGTAACAGGATCTCAAGGCTTTCTGGCCATGCTTCCACATCCTCTTCCCAGACCAGTTCAGCCCCTATGAAACATGGGAGGTAGTACTGACTTGTAGGAAAAACTAATTTTTCAGTGTTTCCCTTCCACCTAAATTATAGCAACATTTCAAATACTTTTTGCATATATTTTTACATACATTTTTTTCTAAATAAAATCATATAAAGAGGTGAAAATATCTGAAATCAGTCTGTCTTTAAACAATATTCACCTGAATCAGTGAAGTGTGTTAAAAGAGCCATAATTTTGGTTATTCATTGTCACATTCTTATGTTTTAACCTACCTGTCTAAACTGTTTTTCTGACAATGCACATGCTTTGACATTTTTGTCTCATTTCTATAAGTTATTCAGCCCTGGAAAAAAAAAAACCTTCAGGAGAGTTTTGGTCTTAAATCGTCCTTTAGCTAAGCTGTGATACACAGTTCTAGGAATAAGCAGGGAATTACCTTCCTGTAGGAGAAATCTTACCCTTCTCAATATAAGATCTGTGACTACTTATTAATTCTATTACAGTTATGTGTTGTCAATCCTAAAGACCATTAGAGTATAATCTTGGTACACATTAATATCCACAATGCTGGTATCTCACCGGAAGCAGGTTTTAGGGATAGAAAAAGCAACACTAGTCTGCCTGAAAATGTAGTTGAGAATTTCTTCCCAAGCATAAGGGGAAGTGGGAGAGGGTGCAGAGGCGTCTGTGATGATGATAACAACTGGCACCATTAGTGAAGTGATGGTGAAAGTTGACTGAACAATCCGACATTAGATTTGATAGGGGCTATACCAAGGATAAGCCAAGGCCAAGTGTTTGTGAAGAGAGTGGGAAATAGTTCAGACTGGAGCAATGCAGGATTTCTAATTAAATTTAGATTTGTTATGAATTCACTGAAAACTGCCAATTCTATCATATATGTGTAGTACACATACATGGAAGAGTGAAGTGGTCAGAGGAGAATAAGGTGCCACATTTTTATCCAGAATCTTAGTGACAGGATATTCTGGCCTGGTCACAAAATACCTTTTCTCAGTTCCCTGAACCTAGAAATTTTAATAGTTTTATCATACCATCTAGTGCACTAACAAAATGACAAATTTCTCCTGGTGATAAGACTGTTTTAGCTCACCAAGGATAATAATATGTGTCCCAAAGCAGAGATAAGATTTTCCTGGGTATGTGGATAATTTCTGGGCCAAAAAGCCACTTTCACTAGCTTGTATTCTCCCTTAATGATCATTTAAATGTGCATAGTGATCTAACTCCATCATGAGTGTTTTCATCTTCAGCAAAGTTGACTCAGAATGAAGATACCCAGCTGCTTGCTGGTGACTTTGGTTCAAATCCACCCACTCCCAGCTTCAGAACACCACATCTTCCTCCCACCCCTGTGCCCTGAAGTTGTATAAGATAAGGCATTTTCTGGAAGAGGTGAGAGATGGTTTCTGATGCCCTGAAACAAATTAGAGAATTGAGGCAGCTCCAGATTTGGCTGTGTTCTTCAAACCTCTGCTACTGGGTACGAGAGAATTATTGCTACCTCCTCCCATGTGATCAATTTAGCCCTCACTTTCTATTGTCTGTTGGAAACCAAGAGTTAATTCTGGCCTGAAATAAACCTGCTACACTAAACACACTTTATTTTCTCAATATGTCAAGATATGTAAAAAAATCACATTTGCTTCTCTCTGTAAAGCCTGTTAAATTATACATTTTCACATGGTGTTCCTATAAACATAAAAAGACAAGTCTAATGAGGTTTAATTTTCATTTTGACGTCCAAAAATTAAATATCTATATATATATATATATTTTTTTTTTTTTTTTTTTTAATATAGAAGTCACCAAAGTATCCACCTATTTGTAACTTTTAAAAATAAAGCCTTAGGACGTTTATCATGGAAGGCTGTAGGAAAATGGCTGAATTCCATTCCCAAGTGATATGAAGTCATACAAGTTTATTGCCTCTGATTTCAGCTACTATTATGTTACACTTTCAAAGTGTTCTGAGATGAATATGACAAAACTAAGGAAAACCCTCTGTAAGGTTTTCTTCCTTTTATAGGATGCTATTTTGTTCTGAAAAGTTTGTGGCAGAGAAACAATTAAACGAGCTATTCTAACTTTGCTATATAACTAAATTATGACTTTAGTTTTTTATGTTTAACCAATGCACTGATTCCAGAAAGACATGATCTGAAGAGGCTGTGAGCTAAAGCATGCACTGATTCTGGGGATCTACAAAAGGTTGAATGGTGATTCTGCATTATTTTAACCTGATTTTTTTTTCCAGTTGCTTTCCACAAGCAGTACAATTCCATTGTTTAGCATCTTTCTTCTATATAAAACTTACAAATCTTGACTTCCCTATTAATTTAACATAAGTTTCTAAAGTTCATCTGTAAGTGATCTAAAATCATATAACAGTTTTCTTTAACCTGGTAATCAACAGAGCTCAGGATCAACTGTCCTTGAAAGAAAATTACTTGAGGTTGAAATACTGAATCTATTAGAGGATGTACTACAATGCCAGTAATGAGAATGAATGAGCTTGAACAGGATTTTGAGTAACGTCAAGATGAAACTGAATTTTAAGATAATAAATACCATTTGGTCTCTGTCTAATGCTCAGAATTCATTTGCCCAGTCATCTCTGACAATGCACTGTATATTCCTGAACTTATGTGTCCAAGCTCTGTTGTCATGCTTGGTTATGGCAACAACTGCACTGGACATTTTTATCAGGAACACAGTGGACAGTTGTTTGGTCTTTTTCTGTCTTTTTCTATGCATGACATTTTTGGTTTTGTTGTTGTTTGGGATTAAAAGTCTCTTCCTACCATGCCATTTCACAAAGCTTATTTTCTGTGGTGACCCTTGGGACTCCCAGCCTTTCTCAGTGCCACAGCTTGGCTTCATGGTGACACAAAACAGGCTGCTCTGCTGGAACGGCCTCTGCAACCAGCTGCCACATTTTCTTCTGATAGTCTGTGTCTCACGTCTTGATGAAGCAGTCCTGATATCACATCCCCTTCTTTGGGAACTGTGCAGACCAAAATGCCCCTCATAAACACTGGGACAGTGGCCTGAATAGCTGATAGGGAAATTCCCCTATGGGTAACATTCCTGTTCAACCAACAGCTTCCAAGTTCCATCAGGATTTTTATTTAGATTTTCCATACCCTGATATTGATGTGTTTGAGCCTTCAAGCCACTTTAAGACAGATGCAGTTGAACAACATAGTCATACAACAAGGATCAGAGAAGGTAGGTCATTAAATCAGACAGACAATTAAATTTTTCATTCATTTGAATAATAGTTGTGAAGAATAGTTGTGATCTTGTTTGAGAACAAAATTATTAAACTTTCATTTTTCATGTTTATGAAAAGTCATTTAAATTCCAGGGAATTCTTATTTAATTTCCTTTTTGAATGGCTTTAATTTAATGTAGGCATAATTTTAAACTAAATATATTGGGCAGTCAAACATCTTACCAGCTTCTTTCTGAAAAAAAGCAATTCAGCAAAATCAAGATAAACTCATGAAAATTTTTTGTTGTTGGGGATCAGTATTGCAATAAACTTCCCAAAAGAAAAACAAATGTTTCTATCTACTAAAAAGGTCTTTTTTCTCTCTAGAGCAAACAAAACGGTTTTGTATGACAGATTCTGATTATTTGTAAAAGAAGGAGAAACATACATTTTCATACACTTTCCTAACTAACTGGGAAGTTTTTCAAATGAAAGAAAAAGTATGCCAAGCTGTCTAAAACTTTAGGAGGGAAAATACCATGAAATTGACAGAGGGTCGCCTCAACAAGTCCAGTCAAAATTTTAATATTGTAACACATTGGCTAAAAAACACATGAATATAGATAAAGACGAGTTACTTCTTGCAAATCATCCAACTATTTAATTGCAATTACAAAACACAGACTTTCATCTCATAAGTTTCCATCTGGAGCATTGCTAAAACGCAGCAAGCCCAATTAGTTATTAAGAAAGCAATGCAATCAAGACCGAAAACAATAGGTGGCAATATCTCCCAGCGAGCTTGATGTGTGAAGTTCAGTGCCATGTGCAATCTGCTGCCACATCCACTATCAATACTTTCCTTCTGAGTCACATGCGAGCTGGGAGCACACAGGGAGTGACCACGGAACGAGATGTACGTCCAGCAGGACGGCCTGAGTCCAGCCCCATGGAAGGACGGACGTCACCGGGCTCTGCTCAGAGCCTTTGGTGCCTCACTCAGGCAAGGGCAACTCCTGAGTGTTCAGGGTCTATGGCAAGCCAGAATTTGAAGGCTTTTTGTTTTAAATAAGTGCTGTTCTACTTTATGCCTCTCTGTTTAGCTGCAGAATCACTGCTCGGTCTCTATATTGCTCACTTCAATTAAATAGTAAATGAAATAGTTTTCTACAATGAGTTAATTTATCCCAGAGCAGTTTCTAGGCTTCTTTTTTTCTGTCCTTCACACCTTTTTTCAGCTGACCAGACTCATGTGGGAATGGATAGACCAAAGCAATATTTTAGTGCTAGTAGCAGCACAAAGGTTGCTGGAAGCCAACAGACCCAGATCTTACTCCTGGTTTTGTCACTAAGCTGATCTTTTTTGAGGCCTCCAACACATTTTCTGGTCCATTTAGAGTGTGATTCCTCTGGTTTCGGGGTTAGGGGTTTGCTCTCCTTACTACATGCCTGCACAGGACCTCCAGCAAAAGGCTACTGATTTTGGCAGAAGTGTTTATTAACTCCTGGAAGGCAACTCAGGAAAGCTTTGCTGCCTGAAAAGCAGAATCCTTGTTCAAACAGCAGTGAAATATGGGAAATCAATATCATCTCTCATCTTCCCTTCATGTTCACTAACTCCTACTGCATTTGAAGAAGTAAATATGCAAATAACACTAGTAAAAAAAAATCAGATAGCCCTCTCTATTTTTCATCCTTACCTAAAAATGGAATAAGGATTCATGGTACAGAAAGCAGCACTTTTTAACTTTTGATCTGGCTGATAAAACACTTTTTGGGGAGAGAGGTGATGTGTGCTAAAGTAAGGAAGGAACATAGGGACATGATTGACCCTCAATATATATCTCTGCAGCTTTGAAACAGACACATAAGCCATCTTCAGATACAATAGGATTTTCCAGCAAGATCTACTCCTTTGTGCCTACTAACTGGCTGATTTAAAAAAAAATAGATAAAAAACCCAACCAAACAAAAAAAATCTGTAATAAGCACCTATTTAAAATGCCACTTTTTTGCAAGCCATAGATTTTGAGCCGACTAATTCTCCAGGACACTTTGCAGTGTATGATGAGAGTCAAATTATCTACCTAAGAATCACCATCCTCCTGTCTTTCTCAGCTGTTTGTGTAGTGATCTCTATCACAGAACAGACACAGATGGATAAAGTTATACATCTTGTTTTCAAACCTCAAAGTAATGAACCAGTCTCCCATTTTGAGTCTGAATTTTGGTCTTCCATTTATCTATTTTACTTTTCTCTTTCTCTTTAAAATTCAAGTTTAAAATTAAAGTTCAAGCTGGGTCGAAAGATGAGATTTCCAGAAATATTCACCAAGATCACTACTTTCCAGAGATCTAAATCTGATACCAGCAGTCAGTGCTTGCAAAAATGCTTTAAATCAGTTACCTAAAATGAAATTATTTAGGCTGTCAAATGACTGTAGTAAAGAAAAGAACTCCTCATTTTATGTTTAATTTAATCATTTAATCGGATCATTTTATGGTGGCACTACAGCCACTAAAATTCAGGTCTAAAAATCACAAACTGATTTTCCTATCAGGTCTGTTGACATTCATCGGATGCTGCTACTTGAATGCAGGTTTTATTCTGAAAAAAGTTGATATCGGGTTTGAGAAAAGTGATGCTAAACCAAGAGAAGTCTTTTGAAATTAGCAATATGGTAAAATGCACTTAAAATATGCATGTGCCTGTTACTTTCAAGTTTTATAGTAGATAAGATGTTCACAAAGTATATGTGGAAAAATAAGCCTTCTTCCTTAGAGAGACAAGGAAGAGTTAAATAGTACATTTTGAAAGTAATGTCTGATTGGATTCCTGTATTGCACAGGAGAGAGGATTAGAAGATGGTGATAGTGCCATGATACTTCAAGGCTGTATCTTTCTCCTACTTTACTGCCCTATAGAACAACCTTGATAAATACATTAAAGCGTCATTCTCCATGTTTCTATAGCACCATCTTCTAATATTAAAAAAACTACGAGTTACACAACAAAAAGGAGTGAAGAGCTTGTGCAGGCTGGAGCTGGCAGATCCCTGATAGCTTTCACCCAGTTACTATGAATCCAGTGGAGACTCTCAAAAAGCACCTGCATTCCTAACCCTTGTCACAGCAATGATTTCATTCCAACTGTTACCCTCGCTCCTACATTCGAGTAATCATCCCAGCGTCTCGCCTGTAATTATAACCAGACCTCCACTTGATTACCCAGGGGTATCTCAATAGTGGCTTCATTAATGAAAACAGGCTGCTCTCTGTCCCTGGGACAAGTGCAAGAGAAATATTGATTTGGTCTCCAGTTGGAGGTCTGGCCAAGCTTGGACAAAAACTGCAATCTGTTTTGGCTTTTGTGGTATGAGAGGGAGAGAAAGATCTCCTGAGTAAGTAGTGTGATGAAAAATATATTTTTTTTTATTTTAATAGATATAGTTCATATGTATTATTTATATTATCGGCTACCTCATATCTTCATTTAGTGAATGATTTAGGTAAGACAAAATGTGTTCAATGAGTTGTTTACATCTCTTTGGAATCAAGCTTCGATGGAGTGATCAAATCTCTTAAACTCCTTTGAAAACCCAACTCTTAAGTTTCTTAGGAAAGTTGCTGTTCAAATTGAACAAGAAAAGGAAATGGGCCTGGGGGAGATTCATAGGGTGGGGACATAATAAAGGAAATGAAAAACTGAATGCTTTTCTTTCTGTAGCTTCACAAACGTTTGTTAGATATTTAATTAGCTTCATATTTGGTCCTGCAGGCTGGATCCCACATTAGTAGCTTCAGTTGCTAAATATGCAAAATCCGAACAGTTATTACTGTTTTAATTAGCAAAATTGTTAGCCATGTTCTCTTGGTGTTGGTTTAGGGAGGCTCCATGAAGTGGTACACAAACATCCAGTGTCCTGCCAGTTTTGTTTCCTATTTTGTCTGATTAATTCAGACACAGAAAGGAGATTAACTTCCTTGCTTTGAATTAATTATTCTTACACTGTTGAGTACTGACACCATCCTCAGTCAAGCACAGACTGTGAGCACTTTTGTGTGCTTGCTACCTTTGTTTTTTAAAAAAAAACTTTTCTTCTTTTTCCACAGCACTCTTCTTATCTCAGGGGACAGAGAAGATCCACAACCAGCAGTGTCTGCTGGCGGCCACCCAGCTGGTCCACGGGGAAAAGGGGTCACCTACTTCTGAATCTCTAAGAGATAGTTTGTGGGGTTTGTTGCCTTTTTTAGCTCTATCTCTATGATTTATGAAATCATCATGTCAACCCTCTACAATATAGGAATTTGTTACAGATTAACGCTCAACTATCAGATCCAAATGGGGGAAAGGCGAACAGTTAATGCTGCCTAACTTGGAGAAATATCTGAAGAACTGCGCCTGTAGAGAGGATTAGAAATCTGCAATGCTTGCCAGTAAAACCAGAGCCTTTGATTTAATAAAAATAAGGCCTTGCTCTTATTTACTCCATGCTACTACTTAGTCATCGGTACCTCTCCTTTACTTTGGGGTTTGTTTCTGAAGCTGAAGGAACAGGATTCTTGTCTTTACTTCTATTTATGTATATTCGTATCCCAAAACATCTTGGTCCCACAGCACTCACTGGTTTGTTCACTTGAGATTCAGGTAACAAGACTGTTTTGTAGGAAACCAAACTCCTAATTCTGTCAAAGGTGACTCCATTCTCTTTGAAAATTATCTATAAATGTTAAATTTTCCCCAAATTCTAGCACGTAGTTTACCTTTCAATGCAAGTACAGTCATTTGTATGTAGACTTTTCATGGTACAGCCAGTAGTGGCTCAGACAATTTTAAGGCTCTAGATATTACTGAAAATTCACTTTAATATATTATTTCTTGCAAGAAAATTCACAAAGGTTATCCTGTTTTAATTATAACAGTCAAAACAATAAGCAGATATAGGGCTAAAAAGCATGAGTTTGTATAAAATAAGCTTAATTTATTTCTAGTTTTATGCTGCAGAAGCTGTTTGCCTGATAGGACTTGGGTGAACTTTAAGACCATGTTATGAAAGATTGGGAGAGACATGGGAAACTGTTAAGCAGACATTTCACTACTTTTGTTCCCTAAGTATTTAAATTATACTGTGACTTCCATATGATATTTATACAGTTGTTTCATTATAATTTTAAATTGTAAATATAAATTTTAAAGCATTTTTATGTAAATAAATGTAAGTGTACACGGGATAAACTCAGATTTCCACCTTTTCTTATTCTGATCTTTGCTTCACTCAGCTGGTACACTAAGTATTTCTGCCCTCACCATAAAATAAAACATTTGGACACCCATAATGTGAAGGAATATTTAGTATCTTTTAAAAAGATCTGTACTGGATTTTTTGTCTCCTTTTTATTTACCGGTTCCTCAATCTGTATTTTATATTTGTTCATAAATCCTAAATGCAATGCATTGACCATTTGACAGGGTTCTTTTAGGAACAAGGCCATATCTAGTATTCCTTGTCCACCTAAAACTCTTTTGTCAGTAGAAGGACTGGGAATATAGAAATGGATCCCAGGAGGGATATATAGTAGCTATGAATAGTATGTTAGCTGACCACAAAGCAGAGCTGTTACTGGCACAAAACAGAGACAGCTCATTAGAGAAAAGAATACTGTAGTAGTGGAAGAAGTTTTGCTTCAAATTGCTTTCCAAATGTGGCAGTCAAAAATGAGATGGACTACAACACCTAAAAAGAATGGATGATCTCTGGGTTAAGTTATGGGATTTCAATTCCAGGAGAGATCTTTGCCAGTGAGATTTGTGCTAATGGACACACTACAGGCTCTTCTTTGCCTTTGCTTTTTTTTTCTAAATGAAAGTTATTCCGCATAGGGGTACAAAATTTTTCTTCACTCTAAAGCCTTTAAATGGATTGTAAGATACAGCTTCATATGTTCTCCTACCTTCAAAAGAAAGAGTGAACCATGTAAAACTGGGCAAAGAGTTATAATTATTTACCTGGCAAGTGGGTTACTTGTGAAAATATTTGTGCAGTAACATTTTACAGGGACGTTTAAAAATGTGTTTGCTCTGTTGAACAGAATAAAAGAATTTACAGCATTTTTCTGTTTTCAGAAACAACAGTCCTTTCGTATTTCCCAGGCCTCGGTACAGAACATAACGTGGCTTACTCGGTCACACAAAATTTCACAACATGGATCCTGGAGCACAAGGGAGGTCAGTGTTTCAATATAAAATGTCTACACAGTTTCTGGATGAAACATGAGTTTTCCCATCCTTCCTACCTCAGACACAAAAGGATAAATTATGTCTTCTTATGACAATGTGAGTTTCTGTGACATTTACATGATCACTTAATGTGCTATAAACTACTTGGTATATCATATAAAATTATCCTATTTCTCATTGTTTCCTCTTTCATTGTAGCTTTCAGTATAAAAATTCAGTCACCTAAGTTTTGGACTTATTCCAAGTTCAAATTAAATTTCTTAAACAGTTGGTATGCTCTCATTAAGGAGAGCATAATCCCTTTTGCTGTGGTAGGCAACTGTAGATAATAACTAGAAATACTGCATTTCTAAAACCTACTTTTTTATGGTTCTAGTGTGCTTTGCAAACCTTTGGTCATTTATGAGCTCTTTTAACTGCATTTTCCTCATACCTTTTAAACTTCATGCTTTATGTAGTACACAGTAGATCGGCTTTGTGTAACCCACCAGAAATATTTGAACTGGGTCATAAGAGGCTCAGTCTAAATTGTTTAGCTTTTCCTTATCTTGTAAGCCTGTCTTTTCTCTAGCTCTAAGTCTAGAGTCCTTTCTTTTGATGGTCACTTTGTTACATTTCAAAGTTTAAGTTATTTTTCCTTCCTTTTACCTTTTATGTTTGCAATGTTGAGATTAGTACCAGAGGAACACAATATCAGACCTAGGGTCCATCTACTCAAGCATTTGTCTCCAACAGTGTCCATAAGCAGATAGATCAAAAAATAATACAAGGTTTGGCTTTATCCAGTCTCACTAAAACAATGACATGTGGGGTAAATAAATTTTGTACTTTGCTAACTGTAGTAGATTGAACAAATGGGATTCAATCACCTAACTATAAACATCTCCAGTCTAGACATGCACATCTGAGCTTATCACTTTGGGCCCCTTCTAGTCAGTGGGGAGAAATAGACCCTGCTAAAGTGCAACTCAGTTTATGCTAAAGTCAGTGTCTAAAATGCCTAAGATGAATTGTACTAAACCATCTATTTTGCTCCATTGAATCTGAAGGGAGCTTGGGGAAGATACAGAGAGAAAGCTTTTACAGTTCAGGTCAGGTGACTTTCACCTGAGGTTTCAAACATTATTTTGTATTATGTTATCTGAACTTTTTTACTGAAACTGCATTTTTTAAGATTTCTTAAATTTAAGTTATTCTGTTATGGAAATAAGACAAAACTTGGAGTTTTCAGAATTAAAATGAAACAGTTCTAGATCAGCATCCTATTTTATTGGAACATCCTTAGATGGTAGGACTATGGGAGTGTGCTGATCTCCTTTTTCTATACCTTTTTGATGCCTTTAAAAGAGCTCTTGTTGTCTATGAGTACCCTGGACAGACAGATTTCCTCACAACCTGGCATCTTGTTGTCCTACCTTCTCTCCAAGTAACCTGAACCCCTAGGGTGGTCAGGCTGCTTCAAGACTTGCCTTCTTTTCCTGAGCTGGTCCCAGCTGTGAAAGCATGGTGGTTAAAATACGAGCTTGAATCTACATATCAGTCCTTTCTTTACCCACTCAAGCCAATATTCATAAATAGTCAATCATATGTGTAGCATTGCAAATTTCATTACAAGCCATAGATCTCTTCCAAACAGTTTGCTTTGTATAAAACAGTTTAGATGGCAGAAATTGACATTTGACAAAAATCTCAGATGACATGTCTGTTTGACAAGCAGGTCATGTGAGTGAGCTGGCATAGTGTATGTATGCCATTTTACAGCAAGCAACGGAAGTTGGGTGCCTCCCAAAAATGTTTATAAAAACCCCTCCCCATATATTTTTATAACAAATTAATTCTTTGCTGATGCTGATTTTATGCCATCACAGTCTAAGGGTCCAGGTCTCAGAGGGGTTGGGCATGTCATGTCTATGGGAGCTCAGCACCTGAGCCCAGATTCATGGCCTGAAGCTGTCAGGTTGACTGAAATCCCTCCAAGGGAGACAGGATAAACACCTCTGTCCTGCTGTAACTCCAGTGATGTCAAGGCTTTGGCTGGCTGAATCCATACCTCACTAGGCTGCAAACCAAGCTCAAGGCTGGGGAGTTTGTGATGCTGCTGTCAGCCAGCAATACCCAACAGCCAGCTCGAACCACACTGCACTGTAGAACTTTCCAGTTAAATGTGAGGGTGGAAAGGGATTATTGGATATGTTAATCCATTTAAAAGAGAGAGGGGAACTACTTTCTCTTCCCTCTGGAATTTTATTTAGAATATTTTACATTGGAATTGTTGTAATGTGTAGCAATTTAACATTTTTACCTTGGTAGACCACATATGTGTTCTCAGATGAATAAGTGGCAAATGCAACAAGGACTTCTGAAATATGAGAGGGTCTTTTCCAACCTAAAATGATTCTTTTATTCTGTGTGTTGAGGCTGCTGGTGGCTGCAAATGAGCAGTGGAAAATCTATGCAAAATCTTTCCAGCTTAATGTTCTGAATGCACAAACCTGCAGAAACACTTAAATGTGAGTGCATAAAATTACATCTAAATGCATCATTTTAAATATTTTTTCATTATTGCATTTTTATTTTATAATTTGAGTCAATAAATGGTCTTAATAGAGAAAAGATCTAATTCAATGCTTCTAGAATGTGAGTCAATGAAAATAGGATTTTACTTATATAAACAGAAACTATCAATTTCTCTCATAGTTATATGCTTGCACAGACATTCATATAGTGTAGAAAAACAGTATTTTTCTTGTAATTAAATTTTTCAGGCAAAGATAATATTTTAATTTTGTGAGAATTTTAGAAATATAAATGCTTTAATTTCTCTTTAACCCATCATATGTGGAAATAAAAATATTTTAGCAAAGAAGATATTGAAGTGTGGCTTATGTTCTGGTGGAAATAACTATGTGAAACAGCAGATATAAGGGGCAATTAATCAGGTGTGCATGAACTGTCTGCTAAAAAGGGTAATAAAGTACAAATAGTACTTTTGGCAATGCTTTAAAAAAGGATTCCATTGCAAAATTACCTGGGAAAATTAACCCAAAGAAGCTGAGTTCTATGAGCCCTGTGAGGTTCTTCTTCAGGTACCTTGGTGGGATTTCCCAAAACTTTGGATGAAAATTGTCGTAAGGCCCCCAGTAATATTTATTTTTTTCCTGAATACTTCTGCCTCATTTCCTGTGCTGTACAACTGTTAACAGTGGGTTTATCCTTATTTAATAATGTCTACCAGGGAAACAAGAAGGTTCCTCACCATGCAGGACTCAATGGTATCCCTAAAGAAAATATTATGGATGGCCTATGAGGTCAATAGCAAGGACAATAGGAAACATGGCAGCTATCAGATATTTCTGAAAACAGCTAAAAATAGTGTTCTACACTTTGGGAAAATTAGTCAGCGAATGATAGTTCTGATGAGGTGATATAATTCAGCTTTCTGACTTCTTTTTCATGAAAATGCTCTTCTGGAACTGGGCAGAACTGAATCAGTCTTACCTCAAGCTGCTCATTCAGCTGAAATACCTTCTTCCCTTGAGAAGAGCTGTTGCTGTTCTTTTCTAGCTCAGGCTCACAAGTGCTGTGAGGAATTGTTTGGAGTTTTAACATTCAGAGTCCACATGTGAGGAAAAAACAGTTCCCTCCAAACAAACGCATGGTTCCCTGGAGATTATTCCCTGGATCCAGATTACTAACAGTGGGAGGAAGGCCAACACAAAGGCATAAAATATAATGGAATGACTAAAACAATGTGGCATGGTTTTTAGCATGAATTTCCATAACCCAGTATTCATGGATGTTGACTGTTTGTTGCACAAGATGTGGTATAAGATGTCAATTATTTTACTTATAATTGTTGAAAATATTCATTTAAGTTTCAAAATAAATGTGTTTATGTCTTCTTGGTTTGTTCCTGACTTCCATTGTCAGAATTAATTTATTCATGTACTCTCCTACTATATGTGCTCCCTCCTACTTGCTCCAAGTGTAGATTTTCAAAGTTCTGTACCAAGAACAAGACTGTAGCTGAAGAAACTGTAGTTGTGAGCAGATCTGTTATAGAAAATCAAATTGCACACTGGAATGAAATATGCATGTAATATATACATACCTTTATTACATATATATTTATAGTGAAATATCTGATTTATAAGTTTGAGCAGGTAGGAAGTGGAACAGAGCAGTCTGATTGACTTAATTAATTAATTAATTAATTCAGATTTCTATAGGATGGTTTTATTTCATTGATCCAAAATTTCTCATTCAAAATGTCTCTATATACTCTGAGCTATTATTTGAACACACACAGTAAAAGAATAAGCTCTTTTAAATGTTTCACAGAATCACAGAATATTCTGAGTTGGTGTTTTCAGATTAATATAAATACCTAAAAACAAATTATTGTCCAAAAATGGCAGTCCACTGACAGTTCTCCAGTGAGGGAACAAGTGCTTTGGTGCTGTGTCAGATCAGAGAAGTCATTAAGAGAAAAGCCAGGTGTTTTGTTGGTCTGTTTGGTGGGCTGCTATTCTGCTGGGTCAGAACCTTGGAGACAAGGACAACTACAAATGCTGACTCTTCCACCTCTCTTCAAGGGCAAAAAGTTGAAACAGGTAAGAAGAAGTCTGTAATGCCCTTGGCTAATGGGTTCAGGATGTGACTGTGAATCTATAACTTGGTCGAAGGAGATTTTTTTTTTCAAAATTTAATGTTTTTTGGTACAGCAAGGCCTGGGCTTCCTAGTTACTTGTTCCTGGATCTGAGCTCTGAACAAAAACTTGATTATAATAGAGAATCTGAGTTGAGCTTTACTGTCCAAGTTGGACCTCAAACAGAGGGAATTTCCACGTAAACATGGAAACATCCTGGTGATGCCACAGCTCAGGGGCAGAGTGCTACAATAGTATGGACTGGTCACAAGTCCACAAGTGCTCCTCTACAGCCTCACTGGCCCCCAGGCAAGTCAGGGACTGAAGGGTCAGCAGAAATTTAAGAACCTATATGACCTTTGGGGCACTTTGTGAAAACTGAGCAATCAAAAATCATTTAAATTGGAGTTTATTTGTTGTACAGTAGTGGGGAGATGGGCAGCTGTCCACTGGGAAGAACACTGATATTGATGTGAGAGACTCTTTCCGTATCTGCAGCTTGAGACATTTCAGACAGCATTAATCTGAGATAAACCTCCACTCTCTCCCTAAATCCAAGCTGCACCCGTGCTTAGTGAGGGACTCAGAAGTGTACCTGAGCCTCTGCTGCTTGGCTGGTCTCCAGTAGAAATGCTTAATGGCTATGACTAAAGCTGGACAGGAATCAGAACAAAGTAGACTGGTAAAATCAGTCTAAATCTAAGGATTTAATTACTAATTCCTTGACCAATCCAACTCTTTTGGACTAGATTTTCTTCCAATTTTCTCCCAGGTGACACTCTTTTGCCCCAATGTTCAAGTTATTTAAGAAGTATTTTTTTAAATGCACACAGAAATGTATAAGAAATACATTTCTTTACATTTGAGGTAAAGCTCAAATTTTCTCTTACTTGTTTTAAGGTTATAAGGAAAAAAACAACTTAGACTCTTTCTATGCCAACAGAAAGACAAGAATTTTCCACTTTGCTGCTTAATTGGCAGTATAATAGTTTAGAATGTACTTTTAAGAGGTTTGGAAACACTAGCTGGTCTTCTCCCATCCAAATGCCATTAGTGCTTTGTTAGCACTCACTCATACTGCACTTGACATGCAAAGAAAATTCTTGCTGCTATATCATAAGGCTAATTCCTAAAATGTCTCCAAAATATTAAACTGTTGCATAGATGAAGACTTAAATGAAGCATTTGACATAACTAAATAATCTAAAATAAAGTATAAATTATTATTCATAAAATACTACATTTTTTCTAGTAGAGGTTTAATTTTTTTCTAGTCTGGCTTCATCAAGGTGTAGTTGAGCACATTTTGGCTGAAAATGATGTTCCCAAGTTCATGAGATGAATTTGCAGGCTCTAAGTATGCAGGCGTGAAATCTGGCACCTTCCAAGCTGCACATTTGTACTTACAAATTCACTAAAGATTTATAGTCATTGCTTACAGATGATGTCATCAGCCGTTGCACATATTCCCTACCTCATTTTCCCAAGGTAGGATTTAAATTTTTTTGAGGAATGAGGAACTGGCAATGAATGCTGATAATGAGCAACAAATATCAGGGACAGTTTCAAATTATTTTTAATACCAGAACACAATTCCTTGGTGGTTAATGTTCTGCAAAATGTTAATGCATCAGCAACTTCCTTACCACGTAAATGTATTTACCACAAAATTAGAAGGTTTTCCTCATACCTAAAATTTTAAAATTGCTAGTGCAGAAAGAAGGTGACTGGCTCAGAGAGAATGGACATAAAATCAAATCCTGCTTTAATCAGGCAGAATTACTTTTAAGATTACTGCAAAATTTTATATGGGTTAGTCAGGTAGGTCTTGGCCCATTTTGACTCTAAATAAGTATTATTTAGCCATTAATTTATGGTAATGGGCTAAGTTCTGCTCTGTAGTGTTTGGGTAAATCTGGAGTCACTGTACAGCTTTTCAGTAGGCTTTTTTTTCTGGACGGTCACCAGTGCAAACAAGAGTAGAAGAATCTGGCTCTTTTTGCATAAGGTTGCTATTTATTCAAAATATGCTCCTACAGGCTGTTCACATTCTTTCTGCAAATATTTTAGCAGTGACGCAGGGCTATGGATTCAATGTGAAGTGAATCACAAAAACATCAGACTTCTCATGAACAATACCTGCAGTAAAGATGAAATCTGTGTTGAACAGCAATTTAAAAGAGGACAGAGACATTTTTTGCTGCCCATGAAGGACATTCATGAGTCAAGACTTACTCCTGTTTTATCATAACAGCCTATTCTACCCAAAGCCTCTATTTTCCCCAAAATCTGTATTTTGAATACACAGCATTTGTGTATAGTTCCTACATTGACCTTGAATTGGATTAGATCCTTGTGAGCTGACAGCAATGCTGAGGCAGTTCTTGGTAAATTCTTTGGGGTAAATAATGTGTTAAATATATTTATTTTTTATTCTGATTACTGATGTTCCAATGACACACTTTCAAAAAATATGTGTGTTTTTCATCTGTAAAATAGCTGTCAGTGTCTAGCTTTAAAGGTTTTAGTACTGAAAACCTAAATATTGAGTTAATGGGGAAAAGCTTTTATTGAGCTATTTTGATTTTGCAACCATACTGAAAGATCATGATTTACTGACTTACCTCATCTAATATTATGCTTCACGGACAGCAGAATAGCACTTCAAAGTCAGTATATTCCTGGGACTGACCCCTGGAGATGTTCAATCTCTCCATTGACTATTGAAGGGGATTAGAATTATTCCATTTGTACCATAGCAAATACTTAAATTTTCTGGAATGAACTGCAACCAAAGTGTCTGAAACCAAATTTTATTTATACTGGAAATGTCTATGCTTACAGCTACTGATATTTATAGACATACAAAACTACCACCTCAGGAAGTATCATCATCTTTTTATATTACACCTTGACATTTCCATAATTTACTATGACAGCTCATCAAAATAAAGCATTATGGTTTGTCACATGAGATGTTGTCTGGTCAGGAAACTGAGAGTCATACAAACAGTATGGTTTAGGTCTCCAAAGCATGCAGGATTTTCTCGATAGAAATACTCACTGTTTACCCAAAGCAGTTTTTTTTTGTTTAATTTTGTTTTGTTTCAGAGAGAGGATTATTTTTTGTTTTCTACTTGCAGTGAAAATTCAAAAGACATTAATCCGAAATTTCTTCTGGGAATGTTTTTTTCATCTATCTCTATAAATAAATAAATAGGAGTTTTGGCTTTTTCCCACATTACACATTAAAACCTATCAAACATAATAAGCATGACATACCAGCACTAACTATGAACTCTAAGGTCTGCAAGTATGAAACCTCTTACTGTGTTTGTTTGAATCACCAGTTCTCTTCGAGTAAACCTGGTTGCAACACAAAATGTTGTTAATTAAAATATCAAAGTCATGGCCCAGATACTCAGCTGCTGTGAGCCATTTGAGACTCAGCCATTTAAACCCTCTCAGGAAAGGGACCTCACTTTACCACTGCTTTCACTGGGACCCCTTATGACTCTGGTTGTTAAAATTTGCAAAAATAATTACTCAGAACCTCACATTGTTCTTGTCTGTCTTTTCTTTTCTTTCTTTTCTTTCTTTTCTCTTTTCTTTTCTTTTCTTTTCTTTTCTTTTCTTTTCTTTTCTTTTCTTTTCTTTTCTTTTCTTTTCTTTTCTTTTTTCTTTTTTCTTTTCTGTTCTTTTCCTTTCTTTTTTTTTCTTTTCTTTCTTTCTTTCTTTCTTTCTTTCTTTCTGAAGCTGGACTTCTTTACTGCAGAAGCCATCCATCATATTTTGTCAGGGTTCTGCTTGAGCACAGCCTTGTGTAACTCTGTTTCAGTTCAGAAGATCGGAAATGCACAACAGTCAGCTCAGTGTTCAGCCTTTCTATCTGGTCCTCATATTACATCTTTTTTTTTTTATGTGTACATCTGGTAAAGTAGTTTTCAAAATTTGTCGCTATTAGAGCAATGCAAACTATGAGAAGATCTCCAAAACACATGGGACTCACCTGCTTCCATGTTTCATTACAGAGATGAAATTCAGCCCAGTTTCATCAAACATTGTACAAAGTTCACAAATCTTTCAAATACACCTGGCTGAGGTATAGTTCTGTGTTTCAGTTATCCAAAGCCCAGAGTGCATGTGAAGTCAAAGGAACCTCTTTAGTTTTTGCTTTTAAATTCTGTTTTCTTCTCTACTGGCTCAGCTTATTCCAGCTCCAAATTTAAAATAAAACTTTTCCTTCTCCTTGAACTTTCACCCAACCCTTCTCTATCTGCCAAAAATGTGATCAACAGGAATAGCTCTGAAGACCTCACCTCAGGCAAAGCTCCCATTTCTATATTCCTCAAGGGAAGCTTAATCTGGCTAAGATGACAGATAATGAGCAAGAAATAGTAGGGGCAGTCTCAAGTATTTTTAACACCAGAATGCAACTCCTGTGTTGTCAGCAGCCTGCTGTGAAATGCATCAGCAATTTTGAAACTGAAAAAGATGCTTCCCAACAGAAAGCCAGTATTTGTCCGTAGTTATTATTTGCTGTTTGTTTAGCAAGGCCTGCTCAGAACAGTATAAGGCACAAGGATTTGTAAACTCTAGCCAATAACTCAGAGCATGAAATAACATGACAATATTTTCATCTGCGAGTTTAATGTGTCCAGGTTGATCTGGCAGGAAATAGGCTTAGCAAAGTCAATTTGTGTGACTCCTAAAGCACCACACTAAAAAATAGACATTTTCTATACCATCAGTCCTAGGGAGAATATTATTCCTCTTCATATCCCAATGCCTTTCTAAAGAGCATGATGTCATGTAACTAATAGCTGTCATATGCAGTTTATCTCTCTTCAGGGTGAGGAGATACTCCATGCATATCATTGCATTTGGGTAACAGTTTTGGGGAGGAGGAGTGGGAGAGCTGAGTGATAAATGTGCTGTATGTATCTAGCGGAAAAGTGGGCTGGGTGAACGGCATGTGATAGGCAGGACAACACGAGTTGTTGGGGGGTTTTTAACATTTCTTTTCCTGTGAGAATTAGTTCCAGAAACTTGGACCAACCTCTTGAAAGGGATGTTTTCTCCTCTGCTCAGACAAGTGTTACCTTCTGGGTCGAAAGCCTTGCTGTGCCTGGGGAGGGGATTTTGCATCCCAGGTTCCCACCCTGGTTCCAGAGAGATTCTTTGAAAGCCTGTCCACACTGCCAGCTGCAGACAGATCCGCTCCTCCTGTGCTAACCCCAGAACGAGAAGGGTGGTTCTGGGTAAGCTGCCAAGTCAGGCCTGGAAGGAGAATAGTCACGTTCACACACAAAGGGCAGGGGATATTATCTTGGGCATGGTGCCAAGAACATGCAGCTATACTGCTTCCAGATGCAAACTGGTGAGTCCACAAAGTCCTACTCTGCACTTGCATGGACTCATTAATTTGGAACTGTGGACCATGGTCTATTTTGCCCTTAGCAATCCTGAGCATGGGCCATCAATCATCTTACAGGAGAGGGGAAGGACCTTCAACTCACTTTTTTTCCTTCTTAGAGGAAGACAGTGGAGGGAGAGGATATTCTGGGGCAGTTATAAAGCTTGTGTTGGTGGGTTATGCTGCTGCATTTAGTTGCAGTTTCCTAGGACAGATGGCTTAGAGCCCAGGTATATCACATTACTGAATTCCAGATGGGAGGTGAGAAAAGCTTGTATAAACTCAGATCAAGGTCTTCATCTACTGGGAGAGATTGAATCTCCTTGTCAGATATCAGGAGCAGAGGAAAAGAAAAACCAGTGCTGCATTGAACACTGGGAGTTTTGAGGATATTGGCTAAGAATTGAATGGACTCAAATGGAATGGGATAGGATAGGATGGGATG